>JADRCD010097484.1:0-23180 GCA_019843815.1 Montemys delectorum | reverse complement strand
CTCTGTGTCCTCTGGTTAGTTTGGCTAAGGGTTTATCTATCTTGTTGATTTTCCCAATTAACCAGCTCCTGGTTTTGTTGATTCTTTGTATAGTTCTTTTTGTTTCTATTTGATTGATTTCAGCCCTGTTTGATTATTTCCTTCCGTTTACTCCTCTTGGAAGTATTTGCTTCTTTTTGTTCTAGAGCTTTCAGGTGTGTTGTCAAGCTGTTAGTATAAGTTCTCTCCAGTGTTTTTGTTTGTTTGTTTGGGTTTTTGTTTTGTTTTTGTTTTTGGAGCCACTTAGAGCTATGAGTTTTCCTCTTAACACTGCTGTCCCATAAGTTTTGGTATGATGTGCCTTCATTTTCTTTAAATTCTAAAAACATGATATTATTTATTTATTTATTTTGTTTTTGGTTTTTCGAGACAGGGTTTCTCTGTGTAGCTCTGGCTGTCCTGGAACTCACTCTGTAGACCAGGCTGGCCTCGAACTCAGAAATCCACCTGCCTCTGCCTCCCAAGTGCTGGGATTAAAGGCGTGTGCCACCACTGCCCGGCTAAAACATGATATTGTTATCTACAAAGTTCATGTTGGAGAGCCTTGCAATCAAGCTATGAAATATAATGCAAAAATAGTCTCATTAGGTTTTAAGTATGCATTTTGTGTTTCGACTGTGTTCATATCTATCTTGGGTAGAGGGATGAACATGCTGAGTCTCATGCTTGGAAGAGTTTAATGAGCCAGGTCTAGAGTCACTTTGTCTATTGCTACTTCAATGCAGTCACATGGCCATCTCTAACTCCAAGGGTAGCTGAGAAATGCCTTGTGGCTAAATGCCCAGGAGGAAGAGGTCCAGAGTTTATTTAACAGCTGTGCCAAGAAAATGTGATCTTCTGTCTTTCCCATTCTAGAGGCCTATTCATTGACAACTAATGATTCTAATTACAAAACCAAGACAGGCAGGAAACTTAACAGCCAACACAAAACACTTAGTGAGTTAGTACATGGGTTTTACTAAACTAAGAAAGCAAGAGTTGGAAATCAAGGATGTTTTAAGTTCATCCTGAGTTGGGTGAACTTAAAACTAAATGTAAAGATACCTGGTTGTTGAATCTTGCCACTAAATCAGATTTTACTGTTACTGTCACCCAGAGACCTGTCATGTTACACCATCTAGAAACATTGATTTGTACTTTGGCTGTTAAGAAATGATTCGTTATGAAATAATTGCTTCTGCTCGGTGTTGAAATGTGTGTGCATTTATGCGCATAGGAAGCCACTCAGGTGGAGGCGATTTAATGTGATTGTAATTGCATGACTAAGCCGAGGGTGGGGAATCACAAGACTCAGGAAAGACTGGCTTGTGTAGGAGTGGACTTGTGTAATTAAACTGAGGAAGTAGCTACCTAGACCTAAGAACAATCTGTCCAACACTTTGTGGGTAGTTGTAGAAGCAGAATTTTTTTTTCTTCAGTAGGGTCTAGCAAAGCAGGGCAAAGATATCAAGCCAATGGAGAGAGGGAAAGGGAAGAACTGTTTTTTTTTTTTTTTTTTGTATAACAAGTAGGAGACCTATCAGATTTCTAAAACTGTAAGATGTGTAAGATGTAGCAAGACAGGATATCTCATGGTTTGTACAGGTAATAAAAGAATAAGACTCTCACAGTCATCTTGTTTCTTCTTGGAGTGTCATCTCCTGATGCCTTCTTATTAAAAGATGCCTTGGCGTGAGGTAAGTTAAGCAGTCCACCTTTCCTGAAAGATAAAGCACAAAATGGCAACATCTGCCATCACTCTCCTTTCAGAAAACGTATGTTTGTCAGAGAACAACAACCTGATATTCTTTGCTCTTTCCCTCTTTTTCTTGGCTGTGCTAAAGGAGTAAAATACATCAAACCTCATTAAGAAGTAGCACCTTTGCACCCATACATCCATCACAAACATAATGGGAGCTTGTCTGCGAAAGATATATTTTAAGGCTGCAAGTGTTTTTCAGTTAGAGCACATACCCCAAATTCTAGCTGTTGAGAGGAGGGAGCAAGAGGTCAGAAGTTCAAGGTGATCCTCAGTCTCCATCCCAAGTTGGAACCAAACATGGGCCATATGATGCTCTGTCTTAAAAATACAATAAAAAGGTTTTATTCTGGAACATAAATTTTTAACTCACCATAAAAAAATAAAATGGATCCATCTGGATTAAGCAGTTTTACTGCTGGAAGTTATTTTCTAAAGAATTGATCAATGGATGGGATATATTCTTGAGAAAATTATCCCCCCAGACTCTATGGAAGAAAAGAGAGGGTCTATTTCTACATTAACTAAAGTTCTAATGGTGGAAACCGTGAAGATTATATGGGCGCGCGCGAGTGTGTGTGTGTGTGTGTGTGTGTGTGTGTGTGTGTGTGTGTGTGTACATTTGTTTTGTTTTCCTGCTACAGAGTCCTATGTCGCTCTGGCTAGCCTGGAACTCACTATGTAGACCAGGCTGACTTTGACCTCATAGATATGCCTGCCTTTGCCTACCAAGTGCTGGGATTTAAAGGTGTGTGCCACCATGCAGGGCTTTGATATTCTTCCTTCCTTCCTTCCTTCCTTCTTTCTTTCCATTCTTTTATTCTTTCTTTATTTCTTTGACAGGGTATTATTAAGTAGCCTACACTGGCTGGAACTTACTAGGTAGTGCAGGTGTTACCCTAACTTATACTATGTATTACAGGCTAGATTCTAAACTGCTTCTATCTTTCAAATGCTGGGATCATAGGCATATTGCCACCATGCTTGGTTACAAGTCTCTTGAGATGTTAGGAATGCCTAGGACCACCAGCCCAATACTGGCACCACTCACAGTGTGCTGGGCCCTCCCACATCAATCATCAATCAGGAAAATGCACCCTAAGCTTGTTCATAGGCCTATATGGTGGAGATATTTTCTCGATTAAGATTATCTCTTCCAAAATGACTGCACCTTGTGTCAAGTTGACATAAATCTAGCCAGCACAGTAACACTGTTTCATTTATCTCTCAGTTCTTTACTTCTTTAATTATTACTAAACTTTGCCCTCATATCTCTTGTATTGATACTGGGGAAGGAAAATGTGAGGCAGAGAGAGAAGGAAGAAGAGGTGGAGAAAAGATAGAGAGAAAAGGAAAGAGAACACGCACGGGAATCTGGATTATTTGAAAAATATTAAGTGAAATACTTATTAATCTGTGATTGACAGTGCCAACCTAGCACTCAAGCAATATCTTCATTGTCATGATACAGAAGTCACATGCATTAGTCAGAGGAAGATAGGATATGCTGGAGTAACACTGTTAACTGTTTGTGGCTTCCTCGTCAAAGGTTTACTTCTTTTAAGTATTATGATCTTTTTAAATACAAAGACACAGAAACACAGAAATACAAAAAGTTAGAGTCTAATGATCTCTCTCTCTTTCTCTCTCTCTCTCTCTCTCTATATATATATATAGAGAGAGAAGAGAGAGCCTGATGATATATACATATATATAGTGTGTGCATGTGTACTTGTACGTGTGTGTGTGTGTGTGTGTGTGTGTGTGAACTTGGGCTAGAATTTACACTTTTCCAGTTTACCATCAACCTGTGACCATTTTACCAATTTTGTGCAAGGCACTCACCTAGCAATCTATCATTCAGAAAGGAAATGTAAGATCTCTTCAGAATACAGCATTTAGTAGACATATTTTTTTTTTTAAAAAAAAAAATCTTTGTTTCTGTCCTACTTAAACACAGAGGCATAGGGAATGAATGGGAAATAATTGTAGAGATGGCATTTCATTTAACTGGGTGAAATAAAAACTCCTGATTTCCAGGATTTTGAATTCATTTCCTTGCCAGCTGTGAACAATTAAGTACCTTATTTCTATATTCAATATTTCTGTAAGACACATTTGCTGGCTCTGGGTTGGTGACACTGGTAAGGCAGCTACCATCTTGGATATGGCCAGTAGCCAAGGCAGAAAGAGAAAATGTCTGTGGAACCTTGGAACTGCAATTAACTACTTAAGCTGAAAATGGCATTAGATCGTTCATCTCCATCTCATTGACCAAAATGGACTATGGGTTGCCCAAACACAAGGTCTAACATGATCCCTGGAAGTGGAAGACTAGAAATAGTTGCTGAGCAGTTCTATGAATACTATAGCCATTTATGTAATCTTTAATCTTGGACTTCTTCCTCTAAATAATGAGGCTAGCAACATTGCAGAAAATGTTAGATGAGGCAATGTATATAAAGTACGTACTGGGATCCCTGACAATAGTTAGCTCTCCATCAAGGACTGGTGCTAATATTCAATAGTATACCATAGGAAAAGTGACACTGACATGAAGAAGACATACAATTTGTTAGCTGCCCTGCCCCCTTTGCCCCACCCTTTTTGTCCCACCCCCTTTTTTTTTTTACAGTGATATGTAGGATGAGCTAACTATAATACAGAGAATTGAATGGTGCTTCCTTTGGGATTACATTTCATTTGTATGTAATTCTATGGCTTTTGTTTCTAGGTCTTCTGTCACATTTGGAAGACCTTGATGCTTGAACTCAGAAGGTACAGGGGATGCAAGTTGCAGTAATGAGGACATTAAAAACAGTAAGCCTTTTCCCCCAAATCCTCACGAGCATGTGATGTCACCTGAGTTTTTGATCTTAGCCATTCTGATAGATGTTAGGTGAAATCTCAGGGTAGGTTTGATTTGTATTTCTCTTATGACTAAGGACTTTGAAAATTTCTTTAAGTGCTTCTTGGCCATTCGAGATTCTTCTGTTATAGATTCTCTGTTTAGCTCTGTACCCCATTTTTTAATTGTGTTATTTGGTTTTTTGGAGGTTAACTTCTTGAGTTCTTCTCTTTTTTATTGGATATTTTCTTTATTTACATTTCAAATGTTATCCCCTTTCCTGGTTTCCTTCCCTCCCAGAAACACCCTATCCCATCCTCCCTCCCCCTGCTTCAATGAGGGTGTTCCTCCACCAACCCACCCACTCCCACTTCCCCGCTCTCGATTCCCCTACACTGGAGCATCTATTGAGTCTTCATAGGACCAAGGACCTCTCCTTCCATTGGTGCATGACAAGGCCATCCTCTGCTACATATGCAGCTGGAGTCATGTGTACTCCTTTGTTGATGGCTTAGTCCCTGGGAGTTCTGGCGGGGAGGTCTGATTGGTTGATATTGTTGTTCTTCCCATGGGGTTGCAAACCCCTTCAACTTCCCAATCTGTATGTTGCCAATTTGTCCTATTGATGGTTTGTTGTTTTTGTTTTTTTGGTTTTTTTGTTTTGTTTTGTTTTGCCTTACAGAAGCTTTTCAGCTTCATGAGGTCCCACCCAACCATTGAACTGAAATTGGACACCCTTATAGTTGAATTAAGGGAAGGACTGAAGAAGCTGAAGAGGGGAACGACCCCATAGGAAGACCAGCAGTCTCAACTTATTCAGACCCCTGGGAGCTCGCAGAGACTGAGCCACCAACTAGGAACATACATGGGCCAGTCTGAGGCTCCTGGCACAAATATAGCAGAGGTCTGCCTGGTCAGGCCTTAATGGGAGAAGATGTTCTAAGTCCTAGAGAGACTTGAGGCTTCAGGGAAGGGGGAGTCCTGGTAAAGGAGGAGCACTCTCTCAGAGGCAATGGGGAGGAAGAATGGGAGAAGGAACTGTGGGAGAGAGGGACTGAGACATGGTGCAGTGATGGGAATGTAAACAAAAAAATAATAAAAAATTGGAAAAAACAAAACAAATAGTAAGCCTTAATTAAATTCAACCAATGTAGGTAATAGTAGTAAGAAAACATTGGTTCTTTGGAAACACTATAACCCTCCCCCACAACTCATGAACATGTTCATTAGAATTTCAATAGTTTGTTTAATGCTTGGCTCCAAGGTAGGACCTTTTTTTTTTCCACACAGTGTCTCATATATCCCAGGCTGGCCTTGAATACTTGAAGTTATTAAGAATGCCCAGAGTCTCTTTGTAGAGTTGTTTTATCATTTAAAAATGCTTTTTTAATAAGTTTTGAGATCATAACATAATTATACCATTTCCTGCTTTCCCTTTTCTCCTTCCAGTCCCTTCCATTTGCTACTCCTTTGCCCTCCTTCAAATTCATGACTCATTTTTCTTTTATTGTTGTTTTACACACACACACACACACACACACACACACACACACACACACACACAAAGGGACAGAGAGACGCAGAGACAGAGAAACACAGACATACACACAGAAAGACATACTTTCAAGATTAAGCAGAAGGCATTGGATAACCTAATTAGCGTGTTCTTCCCTGGGGAAGAGTATTTCTCCTGCTTTTGGGAATCCTTAGCTACCTGTAGAAGGGTATAACCTCATAAGAGTCTCCCCCTACAAATTAGGATGTACATTGGTGTTATCCTTGCTTGTTTGGATTTTGAGACAGGGTGCCACAATGGCTTTGAACTCACAGCTATCCTGCTTTAGGTTCCACAAATGCAAACCACCACATCCAGCTAGAAATAGGTGCTTTAATGTATTGAAAGTCATCCCAGGCCCTTGCTGGCTTCCCAGAACTGACTTGCAGACCCCACAGTTATAGGGACCTGACGGCTTACTTTGATTATTTTCAAAGAAAACCATTGTGAATGATCCATGCAGTTCCTGCTTCAGAAATACAGACAAAAGATCAGAGAAAGCAATTAGAGATGGCTTTGCCTGTCAGAAGGAGTCTACAACTGTAGCTTTCATATTCCCAGCAGCAGAAGCATGGAGGACACATTTAAGGACGACACTGCCTATAAATTGCAGTCATTTTTGTCATGTTCACTCCTGAGATGAACAGCGAAGAAAAGCACACCCACAGCATTTGCTAAATAAGGGCCTTGGAAATTATCATGCAAACTCATCCATCTTCTCTTTCTGACGGCCTTGTGAGAGGCTCCTTGTTAATCCAGCAAACGTTTGTTTTACATCATGCAGGCAGTACCATGGAGTTCCTAAAGCAGCATGGTAAAGATTTCTCAGTCACTTTAACATCTTTTTTAAAATAGTGAATACTCTATCATTTATCTTCTTAATTGTAAAAATATTAAAAATAAAATGAATTTTTAAAAATCACAATTAAAAAGGGGGTGGCAAAATAGAATATGAGAGGAAATTCATCTGTTATTAGAGAGATCTGGTTGGCCCTCCCCATGTTCTTCAACAAAGGAACATAGGCATGGATGTTTCCAGCAGACCTGCTAGACTGAATGTTACTTACTCTACATTGGAGTAGTTTTCAAAGGCAATTTATGTATTCTGGAGACTAACTCCCTGTTCCTCACATCACCCGCTATAACAGCAAGTCAGTGTTTAATTATAGCACAAACTAGTTTTAATTTCTGTGTCTACTAGCTCCCAGGGTTTGCAGATATTTGGGAATATGACTATGATAAAAAAAGATTTTCCTTCCTCCCACCTCAAGGTAAGGTTTTACTTCTGGTGATGAATTTGTTTCAATATTTTCAGTTCTCAGAGAAAACCAGTCTGTGGTTTGTGTTTGTGTGTTTATTTGAAGGAAGAAGGCTTGGTGGGCAAATTGGACCAGCCTTAAGGATAGAATTATCAACACAAAGTGTCAAATTTCAAGAATGTTCTAGGCTAGAGATGTAACTTCACTCAAAGAAAAGCTTGGGTAGCATTCATAAAATCCTGGGTTTGATTCCCCAGAACTACATAAGTGTGGCGGTGCATCTCTGTAAGTCTATCACATGAGAAAGGAAAGCAAGATGAACAGAAGCACACATTCATTCTCTGCTATATAGTGAGTCTGAAACCAGCCTGGATTAGAATACCTATCAAAAATGAAATTTACAAATACAATACTGTAAATTAACAGTGTTCCTTTTTGAGCAGTATAATTTTATCAATAGTTTTTATTGATTCTTTGGGAATTTTACATCATGTGCAGCACACACCAATCACACTTATTTCCCAGTCCTTTCATGTGCATCCCTCCCTGCAAAAATAACCAAAACAAAACAAACAAACAAACAAACAAAAAAACCAAGTTCAATTTGTGTATTATTTATATACTCAATGGAGCATGATCAAATTCTCAGTGTCCTGCCCCTTAGACAGAACTGAGTGGTTCCCCTTCCATACCCCTGCCAGAAGCCATCAATTGTGTAGAGCTAAAAGTTCTTGTCAGTGGCTTCTTGTGTAAGCTGCTACTTTGGGGTGGAGTGGGGGTTGGGATGAAGGCAAGGGTTGTCACTGAAGCCTTCCATGTCCTTCTTTCTCAACTATGTGTTTGTAATCATTGCTATCACTGCCAAAGTAGCTTCTTGCTCTTTACAGTCACCAGGAACATGGAACATGGGATTCCACGTGGTTTCTGGTAACAGTACAGACCACCAAAATGACCTCCAGGCTACAGTGAGCCCGTGGACCCAGACAGGACATTATCCTCTGAGGCATCCCAGACTTTGGACATTATCATGGGCTCAAGTGACAGTGCAGGGTACTCACATCAGTATGGCCCTCAATGCCAGACTAGCTTCAGGCTGCAGCATAGATCACAGACATCTCCCCACTTGGCTGGTAAAACGGGCAATAGACATCTACATAGACTCCACTGCGGTAGGACCATGGGCCCAAGCATGGCCCTCAGTGGCAGCATGGACCCAGGCATACCTGAAGATGATCAGAAGACACTCTTGATCCCTACAAGATGACTTTGAACCCTCACATGCATGAGGGAGCCATATGATAGCTGAAGTAAAAAGCCAGTCAGCAGCACTAAGAGATGAAGTCATTCCTTTAGCATAGAATATATGAATGAGACTTCCTTCTTGCCAAGAGTGTTCATATGATCTTCCATAGCAGTGTTTTTCAACCTGTTAGTCACAACCCCTTTGGGGGTAGCATATTAGATACCCTGTATATGAGATATTTACATTATGATTCATAATAGTGGGAAATTACAGTTATGAAGTAGCAATGAAATAATTTTATAGATGGGGTCAGTATAACATAAAGAACTATATTAAAGCTGGGCAGTAGTGTTGCACGCCTTTAATCCCAGCACTTGGGAGGCAGAGGCACGTGGATTTCTGAGTTCTAGTCCAGCCTGGTCCAGAGAGTGAGTTCCAGGACAGCCAGGGCTATACAGAGAAACCCTGTCTTAAAAAACAAACAAACAAACAAACAACAACAACAACAACAACAAAGAACTATATTAAAGGCTCATAAAATTAGGAAGGGATAGTCTCTTCTTTTTGCATGTCTACTCTGGAACCCCTTCCTGAAAACACGCCACTTTCTTTTTGTCCCAGAAATTACTTTTCTTCCCTTGCTTTTATTGAATTAAAAATATAATACATGGATTAATTTTATAAGAAAACAATGAAGCAATAAGGAAGCTTTAGAGTTTTTGAAAAAAATCACAGGGTCTAGAAATTAAAAACCTAAACTTGTACAACCTAAGGACAATGACTCTTATTTATATATTTATATGAAATCTTAAATAAACACATTATCTATCTGTCTATATCTATATAGGTATATAGATAGACATTATATATGGTGACTTATAATTAAAAACATAAAAAATTGTAGCCATATATTAACAGAAAAATAAATCATAAAAGGTAGAAGTTCTAAATATGTAAGTCACAAGATTTTGGATTTATAACCAACAAATATAATATTTACTGTGAGCAAAATATAAGCAGGATCATTATTCATTATTATTTTGGAAAGGCAAAATTTCTTTAAACACCAAAATAGTAAACTCCAAATTCTTTATTCAGAGTACCCTGAACAACACAACGCATTGGATAATGATTTAAACAATTCTACCAGTGTCTTTTGCCTTACAAAAGCTTTGCAACTTTATGAGGTCTCGGCCCAGTGAAGGTTCTGTGCCCCAGTGTAGGGGAATGCCAGGGCCAATAAGTAGGAGAGGGTGGGGTGGCAGGCATGGGGAGGAGGGAGGCAACAGGGGTTTGTTCTTGTTGTTTTTGTTTGTTTGTTAGTTTATTTGCTTTTTGGAGGGGAACCTGGGAAAGGAGAAATTTACATGTAAATAAAGAAAATATCTAAAAAAAAAAAAAAAAAAAAAACAAACAAAACCATAAGCCAATAACATACTTTAACATGGAGACTGTGTGAGACATGTCCATTGCTGAGGGGACCTGCTCAGCATCACATATACTGCCATGGATCATAAAGTTGGCCGAAGGCCAAAGACTGACGATCTGTGACATTGTAACTCTTACTCTTCTGGGTGCCCAAAACTGATGGCCTGTGGAAACTTAACTCTTTCTTACTGTTCTGTGCTGATAAATGCTCGGTTCTCACTCTGTAGCTCTCACTATTTGTGCTTTATTATGTGCTGGTTTCCTTACTCTGTAGCTCTTTCACCATTTAATAAGCACTGGTTTCTCTTCTTTCTAGTCCAAGGACTTCTCATTGGCCAGGTGAGAGGCTTAGAACTCATTAACTCTTCACGAGCCGGAGAGAAAAAAAGGAATAAAATTAAAATCTTTTACACAGGCAATATGCATAGACACATGCACATTCATACAGGTACACATTCCAGTCAGGCCAGATCACCTGTCTTTTCAGTTCCACAAGTGTTCATGTATACTTACATACATGTATATATATTTGCACATGTATTTATAGACAGACAGACATATACATATATACATTTGGACAGATGGGACAGAACCCCCTGCCTAAGCCACACACATACATTTGGTCGGTGGATGGGGCAGAGGCCCACATGTCACCACTTTATTTCTTTTCTCTGGCCTTTTTATATTTTCTTAGACAAAAGTTCTTTAGAATATTACCTCATAGATAAAATGTTACACAAAAGGGAAGTTACAGAAGGATGTTGATAGTTAGGTGCAAAACAATGTTTCATTCTATAAGTTCATTATAAGTTTAAAGCAACAGTTTCACATGGCCTAGTTTTATCATAGTGTACACCTGTGGCTTCAACCTTGGACTTGACCTAGAATGAATATGTTCCTTTGATCACAAATTTGTCCTAAGCCTGTTTATCTTTTTGGTTTAATTGTGAAAGCTCATTATATTCCTTATTATGTAACCTTCACGTACTATTCTATGAGGAGGGGTGCACATTCTATTCTTGATTCTAACTTTATTACGTCTTTCTAGCAAACAACTAAAACTATCTCCTAAAGATTTCTTCTTAAAATTATTTGATTCAATCCAGGAATTCTATAAAATCATTAATTTGTATAAACAGCATTAATTTATGAAAGTTCATCTTCATGTTGATCTTCAGATCTGCTCAATAGGGTGGACTAAAGCCCAAGAGTCATTATGCTAAGTAATAGTGACAGAAAAAGGCATATCAGTAGTAAGGAGCAATCCTGGGATGAAGTCTCTTGGGACCTTGCCTCTCAGAGCTCACACACTGTGGGCCATGCAAAAATGGTGGACTATCTCCAGGAAAATCACTTGCATGCCTTTAGCTTTCCCTAAATAGCTCCTGACAATCCATGGAGATACATGGTTGTAATCTCACCACTCAGGAAGCAGAGTCAGGAGGATCACTAATGAGTTTGAGACCAGAAAATTTTGCTTAGGAAGAACTATTCCCAAGGCAGGGAAATATTACCTTGATATCCATAGATTTTGAGTCTGTGGGTAGAAAGCAAGGGATCTATGGGACTGGGAAGGAAAAATTGTACCCTTATTTTTTCAGATTTTGACATTTGGCATTTGCTTACAGAGTAAACGACATCTGCATACAGTTATTAAGGGGTGTTTTATTGGTTGGTTTGGTTTTTAGTTTCTTGCAACTGTTTCATGGGCTGGTCCCAAATTCTTGATCTTTTTGCCTCTACCTCCCAAGTGCTGGAATTACAAATATATTCCACCAGACCCAGTTACATACAGTTTTTCTTTTTTGCAGGTAATTAAGTTTCCCTTTATTGAAACTGCTGAGAAGCATGACTGCCGATGCCATCTTCAATTCAATTTGGACTTTCTTTCTTTTTTCTTTTTTTCCCCCATGGGAGATCTTTCCGTTTTCTGAGATCTTTTTCAATTTCTTTCTTTTTTATTAGATGTTTTCTTTATTTACAATATCTCCTTTCCCAGGTTCCCCTCCAAAAGTAAAATAAAATAAAAAAACAAAAACTAAAACAAACCCTGTTCCCTCCCCCCTTGCTCACCATCCCACTCCTTCCTGCTTACTGGCCCTGACATTCCCCTACACTGGTGCATAGAACCTTCACAGGGCCAAGGGTCTCACATTGATGACCAACTTGGCCATCCTCTGCTATACATATGCAGCTGGAGCCATGAGTCCCACCATGTGTACTCTTTGGTTGGTGGTTTAGTCCCTGGGAGCTCTGAGGGTATGCCAGCAAGTGCTGGATGACAGGAGCCTGATATAGCTGTCTCCTGAGAGGCTCTGACAGTACCCGACTAATACAGAAGTAGAGGCTCACAACCATCCATTGGACTGAGTACGGGTCCCCAATGAAGGAGCTAGAGAACGGACTCAAGGAGCTGAAGGGTTTGCAGCCCCTTAGGACAAACAACAATATGAACATACAGTTTTATTTGTTTACTCTGTTTCTCTGATGTTGGAGATCAACCCTAGGGAGTTGAATATACTAGGCCACTACCATATCACTACATAACATTTCCACCTCTGCATTCAATTTTATCAATATCTAAAATATTGGCAACCAATGAAAATCATAGATTTATGTTTTCCAAATCAGTTGTTGCAAAGACCTCAAAATTGTACTTATTCTAATCAGTTCTTCAAAAATATGACTTCTACTAGGCCTTGATAGCTTTGCTTACAGTGGTTTAATAATTAGGAAGCATATATACCATACAACTAAATTTTATTTAACATAAGTGGTTTTGTTGTAAATGCATATATCTTTTATATTTATTCATTTAAGCTCTTACTCTGAGGAGGATTCAAAAGGCTGTGTCAAACCACTAGTATTCTGCCTGGGACAGAAAACTGTCAAATGTTGGCTTCAAGATATAATGTAGACATTTTGGATAGGAGTTAAGAGCTTAACCCTACATGGTATAAAACTGTCTACTGATATAGCAATATGAATGTAGAGTTCAAGAACTTGTTATAAACACAGGTCTTAAAAACATAGAAGGAGGATAAGATTACATGGCTCTTAAATTATATACCTATTTCCTATAAAAAAAAAAAAACAACCAAATGATTCAGAATACCTGCTAAAAGTATAAAGAGTAATCAGTGAACAAGATTAAACAAGTCCTGCGCCTCACTTTGTAAACTGCACCCTAGTCATGTCTGTTTCACTTGTTTTGAGTGTTTTCTGAACATTCTAGTTCAGGCATGGCAGGGCTGTTACCACCTTACCCAAAGCAACTGTGATTACTTTCAAGAGACCATCACAAGATCTGCTCTGTTGACTTTCCTTCATATGAAGAGATTGAAAGGGTCATTAGACCCTCAACTGAAATCCCAGCCACTGTCTTCTGCACAACCCTCCAGTTGTTTTTAATTCTGCCTTAGCTACTTACAGTTTCAGGGTGTTAAAAATTATTTAGTGTGGAAGCGTCAGTAAAAGGAGAACACCATCTGTGTAGGTTGGAGAGGCTGCCACTTGCACTGCGGTGAGGTTTTGATGATGCTACTCTTTACCCACATGCTTGTGAGTAAACCTTCACATGGGCCCCTAAAGTAGGCCCCATAAACTCATTGGTTCACCAAGGTAAACTTGAATGGAATTGTTATTTTTGTCCCCTGTTGGTGTTTAACCTGGGTATGAATAGAGTTTAGTTCATATCTCCTCAGAAAAATTTCATGCAGCAATGAGCACCGCTTTTACCATCTCTATCTAAAATCATTTTCTTTATTTCTGTTTTATTTTTATTCGTGTGAATTTCACATTATTGAACTAATCCCACTCATCTTCCCTTCTTCTTTACCCTCCCTCCACCCTTGCAACCTCCCCACAACAGAGAAAAATCTCATTGTGGGAGGATGTAATGTGTCATAGTATGTCCTACAGTATACCCTTTCGTCCACCCTTCTTTGCTTGCAATGTTCATTGCAATGACTCAGCTTGGTATGAGGCATCTGGCTTCTTCAATACAGGACCCTCACTGGGTCTCCTCTCAGAAATCCCATGGGTGCCTTGTGTCATGAAGACTATAGTTTTGAATCTGCAGGACCAGACCCTTCATGTAGCCCAGCAATTCATTGATGGGGTTGCTGTTGGGGTAGGCCAATTCAAATCCCTGTATCTGGGATTGAGAGGTTTCAAATATTGTCAACCTGTTGGCTTTCCCGCTCTGATGGCCTCAGGGCCGGCTTACCAACAAACCCACAACCAAGGACATCTCTACCATGCTTCCCAGGCAAGATTCAGGGCCCACTCTCCAGAGTATTGCAGCTGATAGGGACTTGGCCAGTTCTACTCTCATGACCCTGGAACCAGCTCTCCCACTTGCCATTGATGGTGAGGAACAAGGGAGGGGACGAGGGCATTTCTCCCTTCTCAGCACCACAGCCCAGCAGAAAAGGGCTAGCTCTCCTGTGCTCATGTCCTTGGGACAGTTCACCTGCAACCCACAGATCCAGGGCCAGCTCTACTGAACTACCTAAGTGAGTTGCACAGCCTGCTCTCCAGAGAGCTACAGCAGATGAGGTGTAGCTCTCCTGCTGTCATGGTGGCAAGGGGCAAGAGTCAGAAGAGCATCTCTCCCTCTCCCAAGCTGCCACACACCAGACAGGAGGCAGGGTTAGCTCTCCTACATTAACACTTGGGGCCAGTTATAGCAGGTGATGAGCAGGGACAGCTCTCCTTCTCTGAACCCCCAGTTGGGTCAGCTCTCCCATCAGCTGATAGTGGTGAGGGCAAACAGGAAGGGAGGCGTTCTATTCTTCACTGATGCTACTGCACAGCAGACAAGAGGCAGAGCTAATTTTGCTGAGGTCAGCTGTAGGGCCTGTTCTCCCAAGTGCTGTAGCAGGTAAGAGGCAGGACCAGCTTTCCTGCTTTCATGACCTGGAGCCAGATCTCCTGACTGCTGTAGGTGGCAAAGGATGAGCAGTGCATCTCTCCCTTGTCCATGTCACCACATGGTAGACAAGTGGCAAGGCCACTTCCCCCATGCTCACATCTACAGGGGCTGGATCACCTGTGCCCCCACTACCAGAGTCAGCTCTACTATGCTGCCCAGGTGAGGTGTAGGGCCCATTTTCCCAAGTGCTGCAGCTGCTGAGGGTCAGGGCCAGCTCTCCCACTCTCGTGGCCACAAGTCAGGTCTCCTGGGTGGAAGTCCTGATCAGGGACATCTGCCTGACCTTTGGTGGTAACAGACCCTTCAGTGGGTGCTGCAGAGCCACAGACCCAGACATGGCCCCAGTGGCAGCACAGGCCAGGACACGACATGATCCCAGGTGGCATCATCAGCTACTCACATCAGGCTGTTCCTCACTACTGTTGAGTCTCCAGTTCTGCCTCTCTTCATTGTTCCCACATTCTTCTGTTTCTCTCTTTCTCTTCCATTGCGCCACTACTTACTTGCTTCTCTTCATGGTGCCTTGGGTCTCTGAGTGTCTGGAAGCATCTCAGGAATGGTCTCTGAAATGCTTTGTCCTGTTCCTGTATTATGACACCAGGCAATGGCCATCTCAGGCATGATCTGCCCCACTCCCAGGCCTGTGCAGCACCTGACTGTAGTCATCTCAGGATAACTCCCTATCTGGGCCCCATGGCACTGGTCTGGTGATCTTCTCAGGCTTGTTCCTCATCCAGTGCCTTGTGAGGATCTGGTTATCTGGTTATCTCAATAAAGCCTGGAGCCTGCGGTCCCAGGCAGGGTTCTTCTAGTCTCTGGTTTGCTCCCCATCCTGGATGCTCATCGGGGTCAGCCTGATGCCAGACTGGTGGTCATCTTAGGCTCACTTTTTTCAGGGAACATTAGGCTAATCATTTAGATGTTCATAGGTCATTTGGATGTTTGTAAGTCAGAATACTGAATGGAGGCATAGCCTCTCTCCTTTCTGCACACAAGTGACACAGCAGTCACACCTGCAAAGCCTCTAGGGACAGTATCATTTATTTCTTAATGAAGATCACAAGAAAGAATCCAACCTGTTGAGTTATAGGAAAATGGCCTCAAGGTGTGCGAGATCCTAATATACACAATTTCATTTTAACATATTATGTATCATAAAAAAGTTTCTTACTGTATCATTCTATTGTCATAGATCATTTGTTGAATATCACTCTTTATCTCTTGAAGCATTTTAAACCGAATTTTATCCTGCTTAAGGCCAAGGAATATTTGACTCCCTTTTATGCAAGTATAATATACCCAGTATAACATATCATTTGTATGTATACTTAAAAGTTATTTAAATTTTTATGAAATGATCATATGTGTGTAAAGGAAAAATTGGTTGAAGAAACTGAGGTGTTTTGACCCTAGTGTTTGGCTCCCTTTGTAGATGTGTTCTTTGTATATATGCTGAGATTCTCTTTGCATGTAGACTCTAGAGGCCTCCTTTGTATGTATATCATAGAAGTTGTCTTTGACCTCTTCCTGTCATTCTGTTGTCACTCTATCCCATGAAGGGTCACCAGAAGTCTGACTTCCAACAGCACAGATTAGTTTGTTTAGATTTTAATACTTTACAGAAATAAAATCATAAAGTATTACATTTGGATCTGGCTTCTTTCATTCAACACTGTATTTGCCAGATTCCTGTTACTGGAAAATTTTAAACTCAAAAGTTCAGAAAGTGTTTATCTTTTTGTGAGGCTTAGTGTACATTATGAGAAGAAGAACAAAAATATTTCTTTTAGAAAAATTGAATCTCGGGGGACCTAACAATCCAGCCTTCATAGTTTAGACAAGACTATTTTTTCCCTTGTTCTGTGTTTTCTTTTTCTTAGAAATTGAGCTCTGGTTATAACTCTGTTTCCTGTAAAGAGTTCAAGTTGAATACAGTAAGGCTGTGGATTTTGGTGTGTTGGAAACCTTGCAGAGAAATTGTATCTGCACTCCTAAAAGTAGTTATACTCAGAAGGTATTCTTTACTATCTTTTAGAGCCAGCCAGAGCATCATCTATACATTTAAAGTAACCCAAAAATGTGTTTAATAGATTACTTGTTTAATATTCCTTTTCACTCCTGTCTTTCCATGTTGCATGCTTTAAAATGCAGAAGATAGTGAGCATGGTCTGACTTATAGGAGTAAGGCTGTCCTGGGAATAAAAGATGGGTTTCTGTTTTCTGTCCTGACAGTAGGCTTATACAGATATGTTGCATTGATCCTTTGAGCTTCAGTTGCTCTCCTCTCTCAAGCTCCCTCTGGGGAATAAAAATGAAGTAATATATGAGAAAGGCTTGGCAAACTCTACTGTGATATATAATTACCACCCCCACATTACTGGGCTTTCTCTTTCTAGTCTCTGTCTCTGGTTTTTGTCTTTTTGTAATGCTGGAAATTAAACATAGGGCAAAATCTTCTACACTGGGCTACATCTCTAGCCTTATTCTTCTTCTCTTCAGTACATTCCATCCTTCTGTCTGCCAGCTGCTGCTTCCCCAGGACTCTCTTCTTGATTGGCCATTTCCCTGTCCTACCTGTCTTTTCAGCTCTAGCTCAGCACCACTATTTTCATGACAATCCTGTGTTTGCATCCTTCTGCTTTCCTCTCTTCTTTGGACTCTTGTTGTTTTCATGGTTAATGTTATAGCACTTTCGTTTGGTATTTCCAGTTTGTTTTCTCTTCCTATATATGTCATGAAAAAAGTGTGGGCTTCAGGGGGAAGTCCACTACCTTAAAAAGGGCACAGTGGATGTGCTGTTGATAATATTGATTGCTTGTGACTTTTTTTCAAAACAGGACAAAATTTAGTGGCATTCCTATAAAAGCCCCAATTCTTAGAAAATGCCAGTTCCCACTTTATAACTCCTATTACTAACATGATGTCAGTCAACTGACCAAATTCATCAGTACGTGATTTCACAGGCTAGTGTGACACAGTTACTCAAATGAATATTCTCAGTTTCTCTCTGATTCCTTAAAGAATCTTCTCTTTCATTGGGTAAGGAGTTATCTTGTTACTTTCCAATATCTTAAAAGAAGGTTGAATTTGAACACTTCTAAAGAAATGAGTAAGGAGTTATCTTGTTACTTTCCAATATCTTAAAAGAAGGTTGAATTTGAACACTTCTAAAGAAATAAGTTTGGAGCCAAAGAGATGTCTCAGAAGTTAACAGCACTTCTGGCTCTTAGAGAAGACTGGAGTTCACTTCCCAGTACTCACATGGAGGCTTACAACTATTTCTAACCCCAGTTCCAGAGGACTCAATGCCCTCTTCTGACCTATGTGGACTCCTGCACATATGGGGTACACATAAACTCACATAAACTCATCGGCATGTACATAACTTTTGAACTATCAAAGAACTATTTAATAAACAAGTTTACAAGAACAGATATTAGAAGCCAGTTTCTTACTCATGAGTGTTCAGAAACATCTGTAAAGCATAACAAACTGTAAAACAATGCATCTGTATCATGTGTAGTTTGATGTCATCTAAGTTTTCAAAAAATAATAATAGTATTGAGGCTAGGGAGATGGCTCACTGGGTATGATCTGAGTTTGAATTCACAGCATCCGTGGCTGTACATGCCTTTATAACCCCAGCATTGGAGTGGAGGCAAAACCACACAAATCCTAAGAGCTTGCTGGCCATCCAACCTAAATGCTATGTCAAGCTTCTACTTTAGGTTCTCTAAGAGACCCTGTATCAAAAGAGTAGAAAATGATGGAGGATGGCATCTAATGTCTTGTTCTGGCCTCTACATATTAACATACATGTACCATACACAAAAATAATGTACCACCCCTCATGTACACTCACACACACACAACACATGTGCACGCACGCATACACACACACACACACACACACACACACACACACAAATGAATATTAAAAAGAGCTAGTTTTCTAATCTCATTGCTCTGCTGTTTTGCTTTTTTATAGGCAGTATTTCCACAAAAATAATTTGTCACTAACCTATTAAAACTTTGTGTAGAAAGCTCCCAATTGGTGAATTGTGTGAATAAGTGTTTTAAAATTGGCAGGAATGTCTACCAAACAATCCATGGGCTGGATGTGGTAAAGGGTAGCTATGAATGCAGGTTAACACAAAATCATTAAAATAATATGAGATTGTTTTTTGACTTTTTTAACTTCTTAAGATTTTTAAATTATTAAATAAATAATAAATTATTATTTATGTACATGTTTGTGTATATGAGTATCATGTATCTTTTGTTATGTATGTACTAAGTTCAGTCCAGAGGACAACTTTGGGTATTCTGCTCTATCACTCTACTTTATTCTTTTGAGATAAGTCTGGGGTTAGTTTGGTAGCCAGCAAGCCTAATGATCCTATCTCTTCAGTGCCAGCTAGAGTCACAGGCATTCACATTGCCAATTTTGCACAGGTTCTTCATGTGGGTGCTCATATCAGACCTCAGGTCCTTATAGTTGTGCAGCAAGTGTTCATACCCCACCAGCCACTCCCTACCCCTTTTGTAACTTGGTTGTGTGATCCTCAAGTATGATCTTTGTAAATAGCAATGTGTCATAGTGCCAAAAGATTGAGCACACCTGCATGTAGATCAATGTAAGCTATAGAGTACCCCTGTGGGAGGAGTGTCAGGATACCACTTCCTAAAAAGAAAGGTATTCAACAACATAAAAAGAAGAAAAACCACCCTACATATCACATTAGTGTTTTGAAAAAATATGCATCAAAAATCTCAACAAAGTGCTTATATATTGCAGTAATCATCTGGGTAACAGAAAATGTTCTCTTAAATAACTGCATGGAAGTTGATTTTTAAATAATCCTTGACTATGTTGAGAAGCTACTTTAGTGAAGTCAAAAGGTTGTTAAAACCTCAGCTAGGATTCATTCAAGATGTAATGAATTGAGACCCTCTTTTGTAGCCAACTTTTGGAAAGTTTATTGATTCCAAACCACAGGGATGAGGGAGATGAACTCTACAAAAGCATAGGCATCAATAAGCATATGAAGGAATGCTTGACCCTTACCAGTAGCTAGTCAGATCCTTGTCTTTCATTTCCTAACCTGGGCTGTGATAGGGGCTGACCTATATGCTAATCATTTAATGTGTTTATTTTCCACAGTTGAAACTGAATGTATTGGTAAGAGGGATTTATCTTAGTGGTTCCCTGAACAAGTGAAAAGATTTGCTATGATTAGAAAAATGGAGATGTAAACTAAGTGAACACAGTCTTCTTTGTTTTCTTTGGTGTTTTGTTTTGAGACAGGTTCTCATGTATCCTTGGTTGGCTCCAACTCTCTGTTTGGCTAAGGCTGGCCTTGAACTCCTCATAGTTCTGCCTCCATTCCCCGAGTACAGAGATGATAAGCATATGCCTCGGCAGCTCCTGTAATTATTTTCTTTTCAACAGTTACCTGGCTAAGGATCAGAAGTAGTTCAGGGACTGGTCTGACTTTGGCTCTCATGGCCATTCGTTCCTGCCCCTCCTCCACTGGAATTTGATGGGAATAAAACAATACATTTGGATAAATGTGTTTTGCTTTGCACACTCACATCCTCCCTAGAGGTTGTCTGTGTTTTTGCTATAGTCCCCAAACTGCTGTGGTTTTGCTATAGTTCAAATGTGTCCCCCGACCTCCACCCTGTGTGTGTTTGTTGAGAAGCTGGATCCCCATTGTGCTGGTGTTAGGAGGTGAACCCATAGGAGGCAGGGCCTACTGGAAGGTGATTAAGTCATCATTGGTTGGGTGGGGTGATTAATGTATTTCTTTTGGAAGATATGTTAATTCCTGGGAATAAGTTATTAAGAAAAAAGGGGAGCAAGCCTAGCCTGTGGATCTTTCTGCCTTTCCACTTTATTTTGTCATCTTGTTGGCACACCATCTTGACATAGTAGGTCATCCCCCATAAAGCTTTAACCAGAAATGAGACCAAAAGTAACAGCTGAGCTTGGCTTCCAGACTCCAAAACTTTAAGCTAAATAAACTCCTATTATTAATAAAGTTTCCAGCCTCAGATATTTGTCCTAGCCATGTAAGCCAATCCAGCTTTCTCTGTAATGAGGTTTTGGATTTTTTTTTTTACATCTGCCTTATTCCTGGTTCTTTTTGCCAGTGTTGGGGATTGGATTTAAGCCCTTGTGCATGTTAGAGCAAGTGTTCTTCCACTAAGCTGTATCTCTTGCCTTCTGTGATTCTTTGCAATTGGTTTTGGTCTCGGATGGGATTAAAGGATTGTGAGCAGTTGCTAGCCCAGTACTAGTCAGTGTGCATCCATTCAGCTAGCAGTTGTTATGTTGGAAGTTGGGTCATGCTTTCCCTGCATTTGGCAAATCACTGCTCATGGATGTGGTGTTCAGGTTCAGGTTGGCATCTCCTATAAGGACATTTTCATTTTACCTCTTTTATTCTTTAGAGTGTTTCCTTTTGGTCTATAAAATGATGATTTCTTTTTTAATTGAAACCAAGTCTTATAGTGAGTTTGTTATTCAATACTGATTGTGTGCTTTCTTGAGCATGTAAGATACAGAGGCCTCAACATTTTTATTCTCAGAGTTGCAAGGTGATTTTGATATGAAGACAACTACATTATGAGGATGCAAACAAGAATGAATCAATTCAACTACATACAGGTTCTTCTTAGTAATTATGAGTGTGATAAGGCATTTTTTATACCGCCCAGACTTGTGCATACCTTATGCTATTCAATTTCTGTGGAATTTCTTCTCCATGCAAGACTTGACTTATTGTTGAACTGCTACTGTAAAAAAAAAAAAAAAGCATTGCAGAAGTGATAGGATAAAAATTCCAAGACTAGGGAATAAAAGACTGTAGCTTTCATCTTGGAGATTATGTTGTGTTGGATTTTGTCACTTCAAAAAAAAAAAAAAAAAAAAAAAAAAGGATATGCTCAAGTCCTGACTTACAGTGCCTCGGGATGTGACCTTATTTGGAGAGGTAATTAGTTAAGATGAAACCATAGTAAAAAAGGACCTCGGCCTTGTGAAGGTTTTGTGCCCCAGTGTAGGGGAATGCCAGGGCCAATAAGTGGGAGAGGGTGGGGTGGTAGGCATGGGGAGGGGGGAGGCAACAGGGGTTTGTTCTTGTTTTTGTTTGTTTGTTTGTTTGGAGGGGAAACTGGGAAAGGAGAAATTTACATGTAAATAAAGAAAATATCTAAAAAAAAAAAAAAAAGTCCTCAACAAAACTTGCAAACTGAGTTCCATAGCACATTTTAAAGATCATATGGTTCAATCTATGAAAACCAGTAACACAATATACCTCAAGAACAGAATAAAGGAGAAAATCTTGTGATCATCTCAATTTACAGTAAAAAGTATTTGATGAGATGTAATGCCCTTACACAGTAAAAACATTCAATGAGATAGGCATAAAAATAACACAGAAAAGTGTGAAAAGCTCTCAGCTGAGATTTGAGTTTTTCATTCTTATATCAGGAGAAAACAAAGATGCCTACTCTTGCTACTTCTGTTTAGCATAGTAATTAGGAAGACTCAGCCAGACCAATTATTCAAGAAGAAGAAAAAAAACCATTGAAATTGCAAAGGAAGAAGTAAAATGTTTTATATTCACACTAACACAGCAGTGTATGGAAAAACATTTAAAACTTACACATACACACCCAGTTAGAAACCTGATCAAGCACTTCAGTAAAGTTGCAGGGTATAAAAGAAACACATAAATGTCAGTTCATTTCTGCATACTAACAATTAATGATCTGAAGAGGAGATTAAGAGGAAAAAATCCATTTAACAGTAGCATCAAAATCAATAAACCACTAAGGAGTGGCTAAGAAAATCTACTCTGCTGAACTGTGTAACTGTACTCTCATGAGTACCCTTGAGCTGGACCACCCATCTCCTGGGTTCTTGAACTCTTTACCGGCAGAAACTGGTCTAATACACGTTTGCTGACTCCAGGCTACTAAAACTTCAGGCAGCTGGCTTTGTAAAAATATATAGTTAAACACACAGAAGGAGTGGCAGAGATTAACTATGGAGCAGAGACTGAAGGAAGGACAAGCATATAGCTAACTCCTTCATTGGGGACAGTGTACTCAGTTCAATGAATGG
>JADRCD010097473.1:0-40175 GCA_019843815.1 Montemys delectorum | reverse complement strand
TCCTCTGTTGAGGGACATCTGGGTTGTTTCCAGTTTCTGGCTATTATAAATAAGGCTGCTATGAACATGGTGGAGCATGTATCCTTATTACATGATGGAGCATCTTGTGGGTATATGTCCAGGAGTGGTATGGCTGGGTCCTCTAGTAAAACTATGTCCAATTTCCGGAACCGCTTTATTTTTAAGATTAGAAATTATGAGCTATATAAATGGTCAAAAATGTTAAACTATTATTACACAGGCATATCAATTGAATACCATGAAGCCCTTAAGATTATGTCTGGAATGATTTATAATAATATGTAACAGTTCTCTTTTGCTTAGTTTGGTTTATATATGTAAAACATACAATGGAGGCTCAAGTGTAGAGCATTTCCTAAGGATGGTGAGTAGAACAGGTGGAGAGACAGCAGGGAGCTGACAATAAAAGCCAGCACAAGGACAAGTTTTGCTCTGTCTGTGAATAGATGGAAATGAACACTGCTAGGATCTTTCAAAAAACATCTTTCTTAATTATTAAAGAAGGAAGTGTTTACAGATGGGCATTGGCCTCTTATTGATCAATATTGGCATTGTGGATGCATCTCAAGTTTAGGCATGCAATTGCTAGGAGGAGATTCTCATTCTTTATAATTTATTACTTTCAGGTGTAAAGGAAGTCTGCATAGGGTACTCTGTAAACTGTACCTGCTTGAAGCCCACGAGGAGTCTTGGGAGCTGGGGGAAACAACCACCTTGAAGTTAGCTATGAGTTGAAACTCATACCAAGCATGCTCATTTCGGTGTTTGAATATTGTGAGAAGCAAATAAGAGTTACAGTTTAATGCTCAATTGAATGTTGATCAATTCATATTTCAGGAGTCTATCGAATGATGAGTCTGTTCTAGGTCCTATAAAATCAAAAACTCTGATCTCCCTCTTTCTTTTAGGAGCACCCTTTTTATGGAAGAAGGAGGGATTTTCAACTCAATTGGTTTAACTGACAATAAACCATTAATAGACAAAATAAATACAGTGATTAGGATTAGATTGGAGATGAAAAATCAACAACCTAACGATGCTTGGGAAAGAAATTAGTTACAGTACAGGAAAATTTCACCATTGGAGAGCTCTGAATAGGACAACTAACTTTATAGGGTTGTCATTGTTGTTTGTATATTTGCTTTTTAATTTCCCAACTTTTCTGCAATGGGAAATTTCTCTCTCTCTCTCTCTCTCTCTCTCTCTCTCTCTCTCTCTCTCTGTTTCTCTCTTTCTCTCTCTCTTTTGATATTTCTCTTAAAAGTAGAAAAAACCTGGTGAAATGATCATTGAAAATATTTGAAAGATAATAAAATCATTCCTCATATAGTTATTGGTTTAGATTCTAGCCTATACTTGGTCTTTTTTTCAATGAGTGATTCCTACTTACTTTCAGTGCCTTCCTGAAAGTGGATATAGGGTTTTTGCCTTCCCCCACTTCTCTCTTTGTATGGAAGGAAAATCCCTGGAAACAAATTTACAACAGTATACCCTTAGCAAGAACTTGGTGAGTGTATGTTCCTGAAATGTAACTTATCCCATTTGCTCCTTGCTAACAAGACTAGCCATCCATGAAGTTGACTCTTTTGAGAGTTTCATGTCTGAGCTTTTAAATGATGGATTTCAAAGTAGAATCCACTATTGCTATATAGCATAGCCAGCTATTGTTCAAATTTTTAATAAATTGTGCATAGACTTACACTTTCAGTTTCCAAGGCACCTATTTAATATGGAGATTGGCAACTCAACACTGTTTTCCGGTCCCTGTGACAAAGTGTCACCAGAAACACAAATCTGTATGAAACTGCTGCTTACCATCTGCTTCACACTCAGGGTCTCTGAATGGCCTCAAAAGGTGGTGGCTGTTTGCAGCACTTGGACTTTTGAATTGTATTAAGTCCTAATCTGAATATTCTTTTTGGCTGACCTCTAAAGAATGGCAGAGGAGAAATCAAATACCCAACAAAGGAACCTTGTTGGACAGTAGGTGCTCCCGTCCCTGATGCCAGTGTGACCAATTCAGCAATTGTGTCTTTCCTGGGGATAAAATGAACATCATGTCAATGAAGCTAAAATCAGAGAATGATGATCTGAGAATCAGCAAGAAAGAAGAAGCTGACCTTGGAGAGGTTTAAGAACGTCTTCAGAATAGCTATCCTGAACATAATTAAAGGCATTTTAACATTATAAGCCTTAAAGAATGCAAACCATCACTGCTGCACACTGGGGAGTTAAAGATATTGCTTTTATAGCTGGGGAGCTTATGGTCAGAAGTGATATGAAATATTAGAAATGTGACAGTTTTATAATAATTTTCTTCTTGCTCATTGTGATCATTTCATTTGAGGCTTTTTACCTTGGAATGTGTTGAATTGCATTAAGCCTCTTTCTCTCCATCCTTGTCCTGTAATATTAGAGGCTGTGGTTATAAGCTGAGGAATTAGAGAGTGATATAGTCACAAACAAACAGGTAATGGTGTGTATGATACTTATTGTTTCATGAACTAGACATTCACAGTGAATTTGTCTTCCAGTTAATAGAGCATAGAGTGAAATATTGTCTCTCCTTTATTCTTATTTGTGTCTTTTTATCCCATTCCCTTTCTTAGATGATTTTTATTTTGAAAAGGAAAGCATAATTCTTTCTGTTAAATATTTTGTGTGTGCTCTGTTTTATCCTTGCCTATAGTCTCTTAAATATTATATGTATTCTCTGTACTAAACTACCAACCACCACTTTTTGGAGTTAATGGTATAGGCCATCTGGTTTAACCTATTTCAATGGGGTTAACTTATTTCAGATGAGTCAATATAAAGTCATAGGGCTCAGGAACTATCCAGGACTAGAGCATAATCCAGTAAGCACAAACAAGATAGCTAACATGGAACTCTCGCTGGTGATAGCCAAAAGCCCTGAGCAGTTTACACATGCTGACTCTTCTAAGCTTTAGAATGAAAATGAGTCTAATCTTCCTATTCTTGTTATCCTGATTTAATGGAAGAATGAACCACATCACACTCTGTCTAGGTATTTTATTCAAGGTTGCTTGTGGGAGTGTGGTTTTTTTTTTATGTGAAATGTTCCTCTTTGACCCATGCATTTGAATGTCTGATCTTCATCTTGTAGAACTGTTTTGAAGGTTGTGGGACTTTTACATGGTAGAGGGTTGATAAAGGAAGAGGTACCTGATAAAGTGTGGGCCTTGAGGTTTTATAGCCAGCACCACTTCCTGTTCTCTGATTTCTGACTGGATATAATGTGTCCATCTGATCCCACATCATTTCTGCTATGCCTTCTCTATCATGATGTGCTGTGTGCCATAATAATAGGAAGCTACCATAATCCATTTTCCCTTAAGTTACTTTAGTCATATATTTTGTCACAGCAATGTATAAACTGATTAAGATAAGCAGAAAGGCTTTTTGATTTCTCTACAAACTCTGAGGAGTATTGGAGTCTGTGCTTGGCTAACATTTTTCCTTTCTTTTCCTTTTTCTTTTCTTGGGGAACTTCCATTTTGACTTTTTAAATTATAAGTAAATGACATGGTATTTCTTTAGGCATGGAGTTGATTAATAAAATGATTGTTGGTCATCTTTGGGGGACTGTAGCCCATCATTTGTTGATGGCCATAAGATTACTTCACTTTGTATTGACTTTTGTATTGACAACATTTATATACTTTTTAAATAATGTAAAGTTGATATTAATGTATTTATCACCAAGCAAACATGTTATTATGACTGACTAAATCTCAAACCACAGACTGGTTGTGAGCTGACTATGCTATGCTACCTGTGGTGGTTTGAATGAAAAATGGTCTTCTTTGACTCCTAGGGAGTGACACTATTGGGAGTAGCTTTGTTGGGGTAGGTCTGACCTTGTAAGAGGAAGTGTGTCTCTGGGAGTGGGCTTCAGGACCTCAAAAGTTCAAGCCAGGACCAGTGTCACTTGTTTTTCCTCCTGCCTGCCAATTCAGATGTAGAACCTTCAGGTACCTCTCTAGCACTTGTATGCCACTATGCTTCCCATCACAATGAAAATTAACTTATCCTCTTAAGCTGTTAGCCAGTCTCAGTGAAATATTTTCCTTTATAAAAGTTGCTGTAGTCATGGCATCTCTGCACAGAAATAGAAACCCTAAGACAAAAGTTAGTACCAGGCACAGTGGTGTTACTATGATAGGAGGGACCATGCTTTGGGTTGGAGAAATGTGGACTTTAGATTTGAAAAGCAGCTAAGCACTTTAAATGGAGCTTAATAGGTCATACTAATAACAACATGGAAGACAGTGGTGTTGAGGGTGATTCGAACTGTGGAGGTCTAGCTCACGAGGATTCAGAGGAGAATATTGATGTGTGGCTTAGAGATCATTCTTGGGGTATTTTGGCTATGAATGTGGCTCCTTTTTCCCTAGGCAGAATTTGTCAGCCATTTTGCTGTTATCCTTTGCCAATGCAGATCTTGTGAAGGTAGACAAAGTTGCTGTAATTTAATGAATACAAAAGCCATGTCACATCCAGGGGAAAGCATCTCACAGCACTCTTTCCAGTCTCTTGATCTTACATTCTTTGTTTTGCCCTGTCCTGTGATTTTCCTGAGCCTTGGGGAATGGATCTTAGTTAGAGCTGAGCACTCAGCAGTCACATAATATCAGATCTTTGGCCAGTTATAAACTTCTGCACTAACAGCGGCCCACTGTAAATAGAGAATCTGTATTTCTTTTTACATACTTCTATGTCATTCCTTTTGACTTTTCAAGTCAGAAAGGAAATAATCCTAAATTCTCTTATTCTTAATTTGCTCCTCTAGAAACAGAGGTAGCCAGATTTTAAGTTCTTTCACAACTGGTTAAACAGGAGATATGACTACTCTTGTCCATATTGTGTGAAGTGGAATCTACCAAGTCTTATTGTACAGTTCCTCTAATACCTTGTATCATTGAGACTACAGTAGCTTTAATCATATTTGTAACTTGACCTTTTGCATGAGACTGAGAGGACGTGTTAGCATCAAATGTAAGACATTTTTTAACCATGGTTGGTATTGAATGATTTTAATGCCAGTACATAGGATGTACAGGCAGGTGCATCTCTAATTTTGAGGCCAGCCCAGACTACATAGTTTCAGTCCAGTCAGGGTAGCATAATGGAACCCTGACTCAAAATAAAATAAATAAAGTTACTAAACATGAATTTCTAAAATTTGGCAAAAATCAAAGGCTATCTCTCATAGTCCAAAAAGAATGTATAACAGTTTGTGCATGTATAAAGAGCATAACTTCTTTCAAAAATATTTATATAAATTATAACTTGGAGATATTTTGAAATGTGCTAAAGTGGTTCTGGTGAATTGAGCAAATTCTTGACTAATGTTTCATTTCCCAAGGAGTAGTTACTTCATTTAACAGGAAGATGCCACATATGCTGTAGTTTTCCATTGTGTTTGCTGTCACCATTTTCAGAATCAATTTGAAGTCATGGCTAAAGGTTAAACCAACACTTTATGTACTTTGGGCAAGATAATAAGATACCTGCTTTCTATAATGTTGATTCTTGGGCATATTGAAAATTGATTCATAGCCCCTGCTATCACTCTGTTTTATTTTTATTTATACTAGAATGCAGCACTTTAGAATGCAACATGGAGACAGCAGGCATTTTCAGACTGTGATTTATATTAAATTGATAAAATGTCAGGCATGTCTTCAGCTCAGAATCTGACATATTATAGAACTGAGCTAAATAATAGTTACAGCCATTTTGTTTAAATAAATGCATTCTATTGTACTATCTCTGTAGTAAAAGGAGGTGATTTGACAAAATGTAGACAACATTAAGTGTATTTAGTAGAGAATTTTGGTACTAATATGGCCACAGGAAAATTATAGAAATTAAGAAAGGCTCCTGAAATGGCCCATGCCTAACCATTGGTGTTGGGGTTGTTAGCCTACTGTCTTCTGCTTGGTAGAGTTCACTTTTTAACAGCATTTCTTGTTTGCTTGCTTTCATTTGCTGTTGGAGCCTCAACACAGTTTCCAATACTCATTCCTGGGACTTACTCATTAACCTGTTGAGGATGCTTGTAAAGGACTAGACAAACCAAAAACATAACCTTTCCTATTTTCTTTGTTTTGTGTTTTGTATGTCTGAGATGACTCAATACCTGGAGTTATAGCATTTTCTTCAAACATGAGGATGTATTCAGGACCCTTAATGTTACTGAGTGTATGAATCTTAACTGCATTCACACCATTTTTGTTTGAAACATATAAAGCTTTATATAGTTTTCTATTCTTCAGTTATTCTGTTTCTTGAAACCAAAATCATTCTTCTTTTAATCTGGCATAGCTTTATAACTCTGAAACTTTCCTTTCAGAATGTAGCTTTATTAGGGCAGGGATCAAGTATTCATATCAAATTATAGTATCTCAAATATGATAGAAGTTTATTTCTGCCTTACATTCAGTTTAGTTGCTGTGATAGCTACTGATAGGATATGCCTTGTCATGTAAGCAGAGTCCCTTCAGTGTATTGATTTGTTATGGGATGTTGTGGTGGTTTGAATAAGAGTGTGCCCCTGCCCCCATAGGCCCATATATTTGAAGGTCTAGTCCCTAGTTGTAAAATGTTTGAGTAGGATTAGTTGTAGTCTTGTTGTAGGAAGTGTGTCACCAGGGTTGGGATTTGAGGTTTCTCAAGCCCATGTCAGGCACAGGGTCTCTTGTCTTTTTGCCTACCGATCAAGATGTAGCTCCCAGTTACTGCTCACATGCATGCCCATGTGCCATCATACTTACTGCCATGATGATAACAGAATAAACCTCTGAAGTGTAAACAAGCGCTCCATTTAAATGCTTTCTTTCATAAGAGTTTCATTGGTCGTAATGACTTTTTCAAGCAATAGGACTGTCCTCACCTCTAAAGTTCAAGATGGCTCCTCACCACATCTAGGTCCCAAGTACCAGAAAGGATCAAAGGCAATAAGAAGGCAGATTCCCTTAAAAAGCACAGCTCGGAAGTCATATATTTGTTTAGATATAAACACCTGACAACAGAATCTAGAATGGCCAAACACTGATTCTTATTATGTATTATGCACATTATTAAGAGGACAATAAGTATGCACAGATTTAAGAAAGTGTAGTAGTTTGAATATACTTGGACCATAGCAAGTAGTACTATTAGGAGATGTGGCCTTATTAGAAGAAGTGTATCACTTTTGGGGTGTGCTTTGTGAGCTTCCTCCTGGCTGCAGGTGGAAGACAGAGTCTTCTTCTGGCTGCCTTTGGATCAAAATATAGAACTCATGGCTGATCTAGGGTCATGTCTGTCTGGATGCTGCTATGCTTTCCACCATGACCATAGTGGACTAAACCTCTAAAACTGTAAGCCAACCCCAATTAAATCTTGTCCTTTATAAGAGTTGCTTTGATCATGGTGTCACTTCACAGCAATGGAAACCCTAAGACATAGATAACATTGAGCTCCTGTTCCACACAGGTAGTCTTTGGATTATCTCATTCACTTTTTATAATAGCCATACTATGTAAATACAAGATCATCTCCACTTTGTAGATGTAGATAGCAAACCCATAGAGTTTATCTAAGTTGTCCACAATCAAGTATTACGTTGAAACCAGAGTTCATTTGTTGATGCTTTATTTTCTATGATCTGTGTGGCTCAGGACCGTCCACCTGAGCCCCAGGTGCTCTATCCTGACATTACATTCAAGGTCTCCTTTAATCTCTCTTCAAAGTTTGTTGGGGAATCCAGACAGCTTGTTTTCTTTCCTCACCTCTTGTTCACATTTTCTGCTTCTGTGTCTGCTTCCATCAGTGCCTTTACAGTCTCAGCTCAAAGATGATTTACTCATTCATCTCTGTTCTCATTACTTCTAGTGCCAGTTATTAATCAATTGTGGTACCTTTGATTTTTTATTCCTCTGTAATTTCAGAGCTCTGTACTCACCTTTCTGCTTTGCCCCTCTTCCCTAAGAGATACCAAGGGGAGTCAGTGTTAGCATCACTGATGGTATTGACTCCTGTTTCCTTTGTTCAAATTCACCTCCATTCAGTATCACCCATGTGATCATTCTTTACTCTAGTAGATGAGTACATGTTTTTCCAGTACTCATAGAACTAGCCTCATCAATTGACATAGCAGTCCCAACTATGCAACACCTGACTCTTCATCTATTATAGACTGAATTTAACCTCATTGGTCTTTCTGTTTTGTTTAATGTTAACAACTTACTTTCTTGGCTTTCCCAGGCTTAGAGGGCAGCATTTACCCCCTCTCTTCATTTCCCAGGCTTAGGGGTACAATTTCTCCCTTTGTAAGAATTCACAGCTCCTCATTTACACTCAGCCCCTCTTTAATAACAATTCTTCCAGAGGACAGCAGAAGACAGAAATCACTATATAGTCAGTATTGCTTTCATTTGTTCCTGGTCAACAAGAAATTCACTTATCTTTGTTTTCCAGGGGGAATTTTGTGTTGCCATTTCTTGACCAATCAAGAAACTTCACAGACTTTTGGGTGAGGGCAACATGATACTTCTCTATCTTTGGCTGCTTGGAGGGGGACATAATCTAGAGAACACAATGGAGAACTGCCCAATGGTTGCATCCATTTCTTATTTCTGGAAATGAACTTGGTTGTTAGTTGACTGAATTGTTATCACACTCATGCCCTGGTAAATGTAGAAGCTCTTCAGATGTGAAAAGTTCTCTATTCTCAAGTTTCAGTCTGAGATACTCATCAAACAACCCACACAATGGAATGGGAAACTGAAGTTAGGTATGGCAAGTGATTTGGGCAAGCTTACAAATTAGACTGTAGCAAGAGTAAGAAAAGTAGATTTTTGTACTGCTATCTCCTGAGGCCCTCACCCCCACTCTACCTCAGACAGGAGAGGGTAGAGTGACCCTTGAGGCTAAGGTTCTTTTTTCTCTCTGATCATTTTTATTAGAACGTCTAACCCTTTATTTGCCTGACCTGCTAGGATGGCACTTTCTATAGGCATAAAAATTCACTTCAGAGAAGGAAATAGAAGTAAGATCAAAGTCTCATATAATTTCTTTTCTCCAGGGGAGAGAAATCCTCTTCTATCAGGCTGCTCCTCAGAAGTATTCCAAACTATGTTCCCTTGTAACTTATGGACTAGAAATAAAGTAGGGGACTTGGTGTTTCCTCCTGTAGTCACTAATAATCTTGGGGATGGCTTAGCAGCCACATGAAGGGCTGACTATGAGTCATAGGGGGTATGGAGAAACACATAAAGGTCCTTGCAGGTTACATTGAAACAGACCCTATATGAATTTGGTTTGAAGTCATTATTTGGATGCAAGCAAGCAAAGGACCATATCTGAGCATCTCCACAGACAACATTCCCTTGGATATGACTGGCACTGTGAGGTACTGCCATAATTGACTGATGGCATGTATCTCCAAGCCTACTACTTGAGTCAGGTTATTTTTTATTGTATGTTATGCTTTTACAGTGGTAGACTTGCAATGGGAGATGTTGGTTGATGTGATAAGTTGCTTTGAGATTAAGTGATATTTAATATTTTGAGTAACTACATCTTGTTGGAATGATTTGGCTCTTCAAGTATATGCTGTGCATGTTTAAAATGGGATGTCTGGGTCTGCCACAGCATAATTGACTGTGAAATAAGCCTCTTCAAAAGGACAATTGCTCCTAGGACCTCAAATGCAAGTCAAGTCTCTGGTAGAAGTAAGAGGGAGAAACCTGCTTGCTTTTAGTCGTGAATGAAAATGACTGTTGTTCTCTTACTTAGGAAGGACCAGTGCATTATAAAATCAACAGCCAATCTGAGAGTACAGACATAGCCCATGTAATCAGCCAAAAATATCTCATAGTACACTTGGATATTGAATTGAATGAATAATTACTCCATCTCTCTATCTATCCATTCATTTATTCATCCTTTCATTTGTTCATCCATCCTGGCATTGTTTATCTTAAAAAATAGACACTGATGACCTACTCTGTGTCAGACAAATACAGAAGTACTAGAAATATGCATAAAGTATATTCTTTAGGCATGTGACTATATAGGAGAGGAGAGGAGAAGAGAGGAGAGGGGAGGGAAAATGAGAGGGAAGGGGAGAGGAGAAGGGAGGGAAGGGGAGGTGAGAGGAGGATGACTTTTATTGTCTACTATACTGTACTATACTATACTATGCTATACTATACTACGGTCCAGAATTTATATATCAAAGGAATCTCTACCCCTTTCACAAAGGATAAAACCTAGGCAGGGGTAAGTGAAGGCAGTAAGAGAGTTCTGTTGTTTCCAGCTCATGTGGAATGCATGTGCCTTTGCCACCCTGATTTTATGCTGGAGATAGACTTAGCGAAGATGTAACCAAGAAATGACCCAGACTTGATTTCCACACATTTTCAGACCTCAAGAGAATTTATTTTCCAATCTAAATTGGGCCATATATTTTTGCTTTTAACAGAGAAGCTATTCTTCAGTTCTTTCCTAAACCAGTCAAGGATCCTGAAAGCTGCCTTTTTAGAGAAAGGAACATACTTAAGTTACATCTAATTAGACACATATTTACAATGATAGATGGTCAATGCCCAAACTAGAGACACCATGTTGAAGGACCTCCACTAGAAATGTAAGCCATTTCTTGACCTAACATTGTAGCTGATGCTTAAAACAGCTCATTAATTCAAGAAATTCCGTGGATTTCTCTACTATTCAGTCTAGCACAGTAGAAGATGACAACTATAGGTGATCTTCTGAGCCCAGGACTATCTTTTCTTTAGCAGTGTTTTACTGCTTCCTACTTATAAGTACTCATATCAGTCATAAGACAGTTTTCTTAAGATACACAGGTATTCACACACACCACACCATACCACCCTCTTCTCCAGATCCACTCCATACAAACATGATAGTAAACATACAAAATTTTTCTTTCCAATAAAAACTTTGATTTATACTTTGCTCATTATATGAGTTAAAATTGTTTTTCCAAATTTATTTTGGTTTTCCTGACTAATTATTTTAATATTTCCTATATATGCCTGCTGAGTAAAACATCTTAAACCATCACTTTCCTCATCTACTTTAATATTGCAATAGCTTTTTTGGATATTGTGGCTTCAATGAATCATAACCTCCACCCTTCTGCCTTTCAAGCTGGAGATGTTAAAAATCTGAAAACTATATTAAACCTTCACTCCCCAGAAGCCTTTATAGATGAAGCTCTTAGTTTGAAGTGTTCCGAGGCCATGGAATGGAAGCTGGGCCTCTGGCCTTTTTGAGGAAGGCATGTGTGAGTGTGTTTGTGTTGCCATGTTCTGTTGTTAACCATTTTCTTCTTTCTGCAATGTCATCTTGACTTTGGCAGAACTCCCTGACTCCTAGATACTATTGTTTGGCTAGTAGTTTGGTTTGGAGTTTATTCCAAAGTTGGTTATGAAGGAACAATCTAGAATCATTTTATTAGCCAGCAATAGAAAGGCAATAAGTGCTCACTTCCCTACCATATATTTTCTCTGATCAAAATATCTAGTTTCTTTCTTGATTGAACTCTGACTCATACTGAAATCTTAAAGACAATCTCAGTTCTCTCTCAGTTACAGCACATTAAAAATAATCATAATAGCTTCAAACCTACCTTGTTCTCTATGTTTGAAATGTCTTTTGGTTATTTCCTCAGACCATTTGCTTTGTTTGATCATAATTTTAGAAGGAATTGAGACATTTGTACCTTAGGTGCATTCATTCCTTGTGCTTTAATTATGCAATAACCTGAGATACTGGTACAAAAGGCAGCCCTTTGCTTTGGAGGGGCACTGTCAACCTAGGGTGGGAGATGAATGAGTGAAGACACTCACTCTTGAGATACCTTTCACATTGTCCCTTAACACATTGATCCTTCCCTCAAAGGTTGGCACAGTGTTGGTGTTAATCAATGTCTGCTAATGTTGTTTGACGTGACATGTGTGGGTGAAATTATGAATGGGAAAATTCAGAGGACAGCACTTGATGCCATGAAAAAGACACTGTCAGTTCCAATTTATGGATTCAAAGTCCACGTTGCATTTCACTCACTCTAAGATAATGGTTTGTTTCCACTTTGATCCCTTCTGAAGCCTCTGTGATTTCTATGGAAGGTAAATATGCTGATTCCTCCTTTCTTCATGCAACTCAACACTGCTTGCATTAATATCCCTTCAGAATACACCCTCTAACTAGAGTTTCATCTGAACATTTAAAAACTGTAAAAACTGTGCTTGATTAACTGTAGGATTAGCAGCTCCATATCTAAAGGAAAAATATTAAAAACTAGCATTTTTATGTAGCATTTGTATTTGGTGAAATTGAGTACATACTTACAAAAGGTTTAATTGAATTTGTGTTAAAGCAAACAAGCAAGCAAAAAGACAACCCACAAGGAAGAACTTTTATTTCCCCAGCTTGTCTGTCTCAAACTATGGTACATGTCAGAGCCAGCCACTGTCAAGCACATGTACAATTTGGAGTGAGTTACAGGCTCACTTTATGATTTCCACCTGTGCAGAATTAAGGAGCTACAGCATTCAGAACATGGTTTTCTTGAATCATTTTCTTTGTTAATTATTGCACAGCTCAATACTTGCTCAATAGTAGAATGCCAAGCCACTATCCACCTTATTTTGTAGGGGCTCTCCACCTGTTCCTATCATTCATAATTTGATTAGGTTAGCTCTTACTTTCCTGATAAGTTGGCTTGTTCTCAGTTCTCTCATCTCCTCATCTTTTAACTTGACAAAACTCCTGAGGATGGCATATATCTCTAACTCGTCTTTTTGTTGTTGTTGTTGCTGTTTTTGTTTTTTTTCGAGACAGGGTTTTTCTGTGTAGCCTTGGCTGTCCTGGAACTCACTCTGTAAACCAGGCTGGCCTCGAACTCAGAAATCTGCCTGCTTCTGCCTCCCAGGTTCTGGGATTAAAGGCATGTGCCACCACTGCCTGGCTCTAACTCAAGTCTTAATTTTAACATCAAACTTAGTTCATTTCCCCATGCTTCTGTCTAAACTCTAGATTTCTCTCTTCCTGTTCAGTCTTCTTCTAGAACTTAAAGCTGGTCATTGCTTTTCTATTTAGAAATGCAAAAAGAGAATCCAAATGGGAATAGTGTGTGTTCCAAAGGGTTAATCTCTACTATCTGATTCCGTTAATGAGAAATAGTATCTTGGTATGAAAGTAATCAAGTTAAAAATGGGCTATACTCAGTGATCTTAATTCCTAATCTAATATGACTGACTTCTTTATAAGAAGAAAGAGGAGAAGCAAGAAAGAGATATCATAGAGGTATAGAAGATAGCATTGGGTGATGGAAGACAAGAAAAGAGTCCTGCTCCAAATGGCCAAGCATGCTGGGGGACAAAGAGAAGCTTCTGGTGTGACACCCAGAGATTTGAATGGGGGTTTGGTTCTGATATCACCTTGTCTTTGGATTTCTATCTTGAAGAATGGAAAAAAAGGACATTTTTCCATTCTTGAGCACTGGATTTATAGAATTTGCACCTGCTATCCTAAAAATGTGATATAGAATCTTAAACAAGATGTGGTCTATGCCTGGCCACTGAAGTTAAGAGAAGCAAATCGAGGAGTGTGGTATGGACCTGTTTATTTCACAGGTAAGAGGGCTGAGGCTAGACACTAAGGGAATTGATCAAAGAAACTTAGCTATGAGGAAAAAAGCTCATTTTTTGGTTCTTTTGACTAAAACCCACACACTCTGTATTCAATCCTGTATGCTTGGCTTGTGGACAAGAATTCTTTGGGATATAATTCATTTTAATCTGTGTCATTATTTATATCTAGTTCTGTTGCACATTTGAATTCAGGACTGACCTCAGGTACTTCAACTTAGATTAGCTTAGGCAAATAGGTGTCTGGCCGTCTGCCGGACACAGATGGAAGTATTTATTCTTCTTCTCACCCTATCTGCACCAACGTTTCTGGAGCCCAAATGACCATTTTCTCTCATCAGAGTCATGCCACCATCCTTCTGTTGGGGAGTCCCTGCCCTCCCTCATGCCATCCTTTTTTCAGATTGGCCAGATTACCTAAACTTTGCCTCACACAGCAATAGCTTTATCCAGAGCTTCAACAGAATACAAAGACCGATAACCTGGGACTGCAATGTCTTTTAAGCCCTCTGACCTCATTTCTTGTCTCTCCTACCCTGTTCATTATCCCACAGCTTCACCTTTTTGTTTCCCCAACCCCCCTGCTTCAATCCATCAAGAACAGTCCCATGTCTTACTTTTGTGCCAGCTCTTTCATATACTTCAGGTCTTTCATATATTTAAGCTTTCAGGTGTGAGCTCTTATAATTTCTCTTCTGGATGACTTGAAGTCAAAGCATCCCTGTATTTGTTTTACTGAGGTTTTAAGTTTTATTTTCACCATAGACATTATTAATATTTCTAAATCAAGTCCTTTTTATTGTTTGCTTCTCTTACAAGTCTTGGAGATTCAGCAGGAAACAAAGCATTGTGTGAATTTTTTTCCTTGTTAAATTTACAACACACAATTCAGTGTTTGGTAGAGAATTAATGCTAAGTAAGGATTAGATGAATTAACACCAACTTAGGAGTAACAAACAGCCAAGCTTTCCAAATATTGCTCTGCATCAGGTACTTGCATCAGGTTCATCAGGTGAACATCATTGATGCTATTCACTGCACCCCGATGAATTAAAAACAATTTTAACCTTCATGGTAGAGATGAATCACCGAGTAAAAAATTACAAAGATTACAAAGATAGGCTTTGTCAGAGGTAAGATTCAAACTGAGGGGTTCAGATGACTGACTTGTCCTCTGACACTATACTCTCTGTTCATAGATTCCACACAAAGTCACAAAACCTCTTTTTGGTGTAGCAGACAGTGACAATATCAGAAAGCAAGTGTGCAACGTGAAGTCAATGGTCCTTTCAGTTTTATGAGTTGACCAGCTCATTTCTCAGATCAATCCATGACTTCAAACATAGTGTCAGGTAAGTGGCTCCATGCTTTGCAGACTCACTGGATTCAAGGGTTTTCTTCTGGCAACATTTACTTTGGTGCTTTATGGATTTGGGGACATAATCCAGAAAAGTCAACATGTCCCAGGATAGCGGAGAATTCTTAGAAATAAAGGGGTCATGACAGCATTGTTGAACACTTCTCCTCCTCGTATGCCTCTGGTTAAATTCTACTCCTGCATTAGCAGAGCTGGCTGGGACACAGGCTCCATTTAGCAAAACGACGCAACACAAACGTTTATTGAAACTGTTTCGAATCAACAGGGTTTTCCTCAGATTGAGTTGCCGCCAATTATCCTCCATGCAATTATGGTGATCCCAGAAGCAAGCAGATGGGGAAGAGTTTTGTTTTCAAATGGAGGAGAAACCAATATGTAGGAAGAAAAGGCAGCTTGTTCATTTGAACAGACTCCAGGTGGCTGGTTGCCAACAGGCAGAGAGCTGGGGAGGCAGGGCTGGCCCTGGATCAGTCTGACTGCCCACAGACCAGAGCAGTCACTGAGACAAGGCTAGGCTCTGCTCAACTCCTCTGCCCTCAGCCAGACTGTCAGTGGGAGTGGATTCAGAGTGAGTAACAGCCACAGAGGACCTCCTATGTCAGGGTTCTGATCTAGATGCCACTGTAGCTAGAGTCCTGGCATCTTGTTATTGTTTAAGAGCAACATATTGGTATATTTTGTAAGGGATGAAAACTTAAGAAGACATAAAATCCTAAACCATATGGCCAACCTCATGTATGGACTTGATCATTTTGTAATTTTTTAAAACCTAAAAGATATTTTAGTTAAGAATTATATTGTACCAAAATTCTTCTTAGACTCTACTTTTGAGGTGACCATTCACAAGGAAAGAGAGAACAGTGTTGTGGTTGAGGTAGTTATTCTACCTTGGGCTTTTAGTTGTAATTAAATTATATATCTAAGGTTCAATAAAATGTATTAAATAGATACCAGGTATAGTAGCAAACACCTCTAATTTTACAATTTAGAAAGCAGAAATGAGATCATGAATTCAAGTCCAGCATGTGTTTGTCTAATGTTTGGGGATATAGTACATTGATGGAGTGCTTGCCTTGCTGATATAGGTCCTCAGTTTGACTATCTGCAGTAAAAAGAAAAATAGCCAATAGTGCTGTTCTAAGAATATCAGTCTTTAGAAAGGACTTGTTCACAACATTGTGGGACTAAAATAAATCCAAAGCACAGAAAATGTAGGAAAAATATTTATTTTTACACAGTAAATTAATCATGGTGGGAAAGGTATAATTAAATGAGGAAATTTTCTATGCAAGAAATAAACCTATCGTAAGTAGTGATTTGGCAGCATCATTCAGAAAAATTAATCATTTATATAAGAAAAATAGGTTAAAATAGTTATATATCTTCAGAGTCAATCTCTGTCTGGTTACATACATAGGCATATAATGTCAATAGGATTACATCAGCTCTCTGAGATTTTAGTTCATTTCTCCTGATTAAGGTAATATTTTGAGATTCTTCAATGAAATTTGCTCATAGATCTTGAAGTATAGTTTTGTAGTTAGAGGGGGGAAATGCCCAGGTAGGTTGTAGGCTTCTTAAGAAGCTGATTGACTCTGTTCTCCAACACGAGATTTTTCAGAGCATATCTGCTGATACCGTATATGATCACAATTATGTACTTCTTTCCAGAAAAGTATAATACAGACATGACAGGCTGCACAAACCAAATCTGTCCATACAACAAGATGTATGTTATATGTTCTGACTGTCAGGGGAAAAAGTTCTAGAAAGCCATTCATAGGCAGGAAAGCACTTTGGAAATGCAATAAAAAGACAATGGTATTGCTCTTGGTTTAGTAGGTGATCGGTCCCATGAAATAAAGATGCAGGGCCACATTTGCCTTGGTTAATAATGTCAGGGGAATGAGGAGGTTTAGCTGTAATAACAGTAATAGCTGTGTCATGTAACTGCAGAGGCAGGATTTCCATCTGCAGCCTTTGCTAAATGACCTTTGTTAAGCTTCTACCTGTTGATTTTTTTTTTTTCCAAAGCGAAATTGTGTTGTCTGTTCTGTCTAGGCAATGGAAGCTCAAATAGTTCATTTTTCCTACCACTGGTTGAATCAAAGTGTTGTTGGGTAGTGATTTAGTGTCCTAGATATCCTTTTGAATTAAATTAGAATTTCAGAAAAAGGAAGTTAGTCATTAGCAAACACGTTGCTGAGACACTGAATTGGAAACTTAAAAGTCATACAAAACTTTCTTGTCATTTATTCCTTCCCACCTTTTAAAACAATTCATAAAACTCAAAATCACCCATGATTTTTTCCATGTATGATGCTTTATTGCCCTCCTTTGTTAGAGTTAGCCATGGAATACTCTTCAAATACACTTACTGGTTAGATATGCCAAATGATTTTCAGTGAGTCCATTGGCACATGTTGCGTGTACTTCTGTCTTATGAGTACTCTGTAGAGACCAAGTCTTCCTTATTTTTGGATCACTATCTATAGAGGCTGGCTAATGCCTAATTTTCACTGTAAGTGCAAGCAAATATTTTACCTGACATACTTTGTATTTCTGTTGCAATTCTCTACTTTCCTTCATGTAGTACCATAGTAGGTTGGGCTAGGGGAAGATAGAAGAACAGATTGAAATGCTTAGAGGGGGATTATATTGCTGCAGGTTTTGTAGCTCACTAGTGATGCATGGGGGTCAAAGTTCTTGCTTTCTAAGTAGTATTCTGGAGTTTGGACCAACCCAGGTGAGGCTGGATGGTAATACATCTTTGTCATCATTCCTTATCTACTATACACTTAATTTTTCTATTCTATTTTCCATTACCTTTATTTGTTTTACTTCCCTATATTTCATGTCTATTTTTCTTTTACTGCCTTTTCCTTGTTTTCCTCCAGTTTATAGATTTATTCCTGGTGGTTTCCAATCTTTTCAATCATTGCTTAGATTTAGCTATGTCGAGCTATTCATAAAAAGTCCTTTACAACAATTTGCAATTATCTCTCAGAATTTGTGAGAAAAACTAAACACCAAACTCTAAGGTATCCTAGGTGATCATATCAGACCATGTTGCAATGCTTGATGGACTTACTAATTATGTTTTGGTCTGGCTTTAGTGCTCTTCTTCAACAATGAACTCACCCTGTCTTTCAAGGCTCATTTTTTTAAAACTTTTATTGCACTATGAAGAGAAAAGTTACATAATTTCAATTTATCCGAATTTGTTAACATTTAAAAGCATATTTTAAGTAAATTGAATTAAATCACATTCTTGTTTTCCTATTGTACCCCCACTCCTCACAGAGACCCCCCTTCAATACCTACAATACCTTTTTTTTTGTCATATTCTTTAAAATTTATAAAATATTATACCAATAAAAATGAGTATTATAAAAGTTGTTTGATATAAAACAACAATCAATTTAACAGTCTTATGTAGATGCTCATCTACAGCAATAGTTAAAATACATTTTTCTCAATATAAATTTTAAATAACTCCAAACATATTAATTGTATACTTCAAAATAGTACATCACTACTAGTATTTTCTTAAATGAACATAAATATATAAAGTCTTTTTGTTTGTTTGTTTTGTGTTTAGTAGAGCTTAAAATCTTGGCTCTTACTGTGGTACAAGACCAAAATAAGAACAATTTTTAGACATTGGATTTCATTGTAATAAGGCTGTACTTCAATGACCCTCACATCACCAAAGGATTTTACCTCCATCGTAGCTAAGCTGAGAGTTGATAGTTCTGCTGCACCAAGAAATGAACTGTAGGCTCGATTTTTGGCTACAGACTTCCTGCTATGGTCAAAGCTATTTGACTTGAGTGAGTGACTTTATTCTCAGCCCACAGAGAACAGGTTACATTCATTTAAGAAATGGTGTATGTATTAAGATGGTCTATCCATAAAGTCATTCACCAACTGTTTCAATGAACAATGGTTCTGCTTGGAGGGTGGCACAGACAATAGGTGAGAATTTGGTTCATTAACTGTGATAATTTGGAAAAGCATTCATCTCAGAGAAAGTGTAACTTATAAAGACCTTTTATTCAAACTTGATACAAGAGCTACAAAAGTCAAGCAAAGCATTCAGTCTCACTCTTTGTTGTTCTCTTACAAGCAACCTCCCTAGTTAATCATCTGTTTCTTTTGAGTATATAAATACTTTTGAAATATATAAGCTGTTCTGAAAATCATAGTATAGTATAAAGACAAGAAATAAACAATACTACTAATAGAGGCTGAGATAGGAGAAGCAAGATTTCAAGACCCTTACGTTGTACACAGCCAGACACTGTCACAAACAAACAAGCTGAAAGTGTATATAGATTGTACAACATTGGACCTATTTCTCCAATTACCAAATTAGAGAGACCATTGGATCACAATCAACAAATTCCTAATTCCTCATATAATTGGATTTCAATCTATTAGGATAAGTTGGTAATATTAATTTTCATATTAAGATATTAAGAAAAAGTAATAGTCACTTCCTGTCATTTTTGTTGTAAGAGGTGGAATTAGATTTGTGTGGATTTGTTGAAAGATTACCTTCTTGCTTCTTCTAGGGTGTAGTTTTCCTCCTTATGTTGATGTTTTCCATCTATTAGCCTTTGTAGGGCTGGATTTGTAAAAAGATATTCTGTAAATTTTGTTTTGTCATGGAATATCTTGTTTTCTCCATCTATGGTAATTGAGAGTTTTGCTGGGTATAGTAGCCTGGGCTAGCATTTGTGTTCTTGTAGGGTCTATATGACATCTGCCCAGGATCTTCTAGCTTTCATAGTCTCTGGTGAGAAGTCTGGTGTAATTCTGATAGGCCTGCCTTTATATGTTACTTGACCTTTTCCCCTTACTGCTTTTAAAATTCTTTCTTTGTTTTGTATAGTTGGTGTTTTGATTATTATATGATGGGAGGAATTTCTTTTCTGGTCCAGTCTATTTGGAGTTCTGTAGACTTCTTTTATGTTCATGGGAACCTCTTTCTTTAGGTTAGGGAAGTTTTCTTCTATAATTTTATTGAAGATATTTGCTGGCCCATTACATTGGGAATCTTCACTCTCTTCTATACCTATTATCCTCAGGTTTGGTCTTCTCATTGAGTCCTGGATTTCCTGGATGTTCTGGGTTAGGAGCTTGTTGCTTTTTGCATTATCTTTGACTGTTGTGTCAATGTTTTCTATGGTGTCTTCTGTCCCTGAGATTCTCTCTTCTATCTCTTGTATTCTGTTGGTGATATTTGTATCTATGGCTTCTGATTTCTTTCCTAGGTTTTGTATCTCCAGGGTTGTCTCTCTTTCTGATTTCTTTATTGTTTCTATTTCCATTTTTAGATTCTAGATATTTTTGCTCATTTCTTTCACCTGTTTGATTGTGTTTTCCTGTAGTTCTTTAAGGGATTTTTTTGTTTCCTCTTGAAGGGCTTCACGCTGTTTACCTGTGTTCTCCTGTATTTCTTTGAGGGTGCTAATTATGTCTTTCTTAATGTCCTGTATCATCACCATGAGAAGTGATTTTATATCTTAATCTTGATTTTCTGGTGTGATGGTGTGTCCAGGACTTGCTATGGTGGGAGAATTGGGTTCTGATGATGCCAAGTGACCTTGGTTTGTGTTGTTTATTTTCTTATGCTTCCCCCCCCCCACACATACCATCTGGTTATCTCTAGTGCTACCTGCCCTTGCTAAATCTGACTGGAGCCTGTCCTCCCTGTGATCCTGGTTGTGTCAGAACGCCTCAGAGTCAAGCTGTGTCTGTGATCCTGTGATTCTGGGATCCTATGGGCTTATTAGAGCACCTGGGAGTGGAGCTTCCTCTGTGTGTTGTGGGACTGGCTGCGGAGCTTGTGCCCAAGGTCTGCTCAGGACACAAGCCCAGACAGACCAGAAGGAACCAGAACTACTGGGCTGGCAGAGTTCCTGTGTGCCTGGTCCTGCTGTTCCCAGTTATTCCCAGTGTTGGAACAGATGTTGGTTCCTCCTCCCCTCTGATTCTAGATGTGTCAGAGAGCCTGGGAGTGGAGCTTCCTCTGGGTGTTGTGTGACTGGCTGTGGAACTTGCCCTCAAGGTCTGCTCAGGACATCAGCCCAGACAGTCTGGAAGGAACCAGAACTACTGGGCTGTTCAAGGCTCATCTTGATCATAATTTTACACCAGAATCTCTCTGAAGGGTTCTGTCTTCCTAAAACACAGTGCTGCCTGTCTCTATCCCCCACTAATCTAGTGCTGCTCATAGAATCAGTTGTATCATAATACGCAATTTTTGACTGGATTTTCTCAGCTACACATACATAAGACATATTATAATACCTATGATTTTTAATAGTATATAGAAATTTCTCTGGGCTCTCTGACCTCAAAAATATGATGATATTGAAATAATTTCCAATGACATGCACATTTATGTAGTTTTTTGTGCATGTATGTCTCATTTTTTCTGCATCTATTTTGCATTTTTCCACATTTATGTTTCCTTCTGGTACAAGGGAAATAGAGTAAAGTTCTATAGTCTCTCTTTATAAAAGAACAGAATGATAATAAAGAACTAAAATAGTTCTAGCTACTATGTGTCATAAGAGTACTGATAATAACAGTGCTACTGCTGCTGATTTCAGTGGTGGTGGTAGTGGTGATAACAGCAGCAATGGTGGCAGCAATTATGATGGTGATGTTGTTGTTGGTGGTTGGGATGATGGTAGTTGTGGTGGTAGGGATGTCATAGTGTCAGAGTCAATGATGATCAGTCATTTTTACAGGGAGAATCTTCTAGTGTCATATGTTTTTTTGAAATTTTTTTTTCAATCAGTGTACTTTTTGTGTCCAAGAACTTGACAAGGTCTTCTCTTTCTTAAGTTTGTCATCTGCTCCTGAGTTGGTTCAAGTCTCTCATTACTATTCTGATATGACAGTGAACACTCCAGGAGGGAGGTCTGCCAAAATCTCCAGCCAAAATATGACAATGACAATCCAATTCCTATGCTTATTTTAACCACAAAACAGCTACAACATCATGGACCACTGCACAGAAAGAAAGAAGAAAGCCAGTGAAAGATGACAAACAGCAGAGCCACAGCAGGGGATGGCAATGGTGTGAAAGATCTGAATGTGGTGCCTTCAATCATCTCTCTCAGACATCATGTTGATGGAGTTTCTATGTTACCAGAAAAAAATCCACCCTATTCTAATATCAGATGCTTAAACCTTTGCTCCAAAGTAGGTCAAATTTACTCAAGCAGAGCCAGAGTTAATGTGTAAATTTCTCCCTAGGTTGCCCTTCACTTTGGAATGAATGACTTATCACCATGGAAAATTTTCAGTCATTCATGAGTGGGTAGGTTTGAGAGATTTGGAAGGGAGGGGCTGGCAGGAACTTTCTAAGTATTATTACAAGGAAATGTAATGCATAATGATTGGGTATATTCCCCTTTGTTCATTTTGAGTTGTGGTTACTCTTTGTTATCCAACTTGGTCTGCCACCCATAAAAGTGCAAAGTAGTACTTGGTCTCCTGCTTGTTCAGCCCTTATGTTACTGGGTCCCGGGACTCATTCACCCTTTGTTCTCAGCCATTCACCTTTCCACCAAGAAACTCAACACTCCTTTTTGCTTGTCACAGATCAATATTACTTGAAAATTATTATATTACAGAGGAAAAACTGAAAATTCTCTTTCTTTCTCCCTTCTCCTCCGTGCATCTATAACTGACTATATGTCCATCTGTCATCTTATGTAATAACAACTGTGATAACTTTGTATATATCCTGCTGGAAGCTGAGAAGTTAGGTCACTATCCACTTTCTTTTGCATGTCTTAAGTTAGGAAGGGATTAATTACAACTTAAATTTGAAACGTCCCTGACAGATGCATAATTTGAATACTTTGTCCTCCAGTTTTCTTTCTTTCTTTTTATTAGATATTTTCTTTATTTACATTTCAAATGATATCTCCTCTCCTGGTTACTCCTCCAAAAAACATCAAAAACAAAAACAAAAACAAAAAACTAACCCTATTTCCTTCCCCCTCCCCCTGCTCACCAACCCACCCTCTTCTTCTTCCTGGCCCCTACATTCCTCTACACTGGGACATAAACTTTCACAGGACCAAGGGCCTTTCCTCCCATTGATGACAGACTAGGCCATCATCTACTATACATATGCTGCTGGAGCCATGAGTCCCACCATGTGTACTCTTTGGTTGATGGTTTAGTCCCTGGGAGCTCTGAGGGTACTAGTTAGTTCATATTGTTGTTTGTCCTAAGGGGCTGCAAACCCTTCTGCTCCTTGGGTCCTTTCTCCAGCTCCTTCATAGGGGACTCTGTACTCAGTCCAATGGATGGCTGTGAGTCTCTACTTCTGTGTTAGTCGGGCACTGTCAGAGCCTCTCAGGAGAAAGCTATATTAGGCTCCTGTCAGCCAGCACTTGCTCACATCCACAATAGTGTCTGGGTTTGATGACTGAATATGGAAAGGATTTCCTGCTGTCCTCCAGTTTTCTTAAGTTAATGGAAAAATTATTTGAGAATTTTAAACATGAATATGGTATATTTTGCCTGAATATATCTCTGTTTTTTTATCTTTCCCTTCCTCTCTCCTTCTACTCTACCCACCACTGTCCTCTCCCCCACTTATTTTGTTCTTTCTTAAAAACCACTGAGCCTAGTTAGTGCTTCCAGTGTGCATATGGGTATAGGGTCACCAAGTGGAACAGGGGAGATCTATCAAAGGTAGCATCTGAAGAACTTGACTCTCCCTTCTTTCAGTAGCAATCAGTTGCTCTCAGCTCCCCAAATCCTCAGGGTTCTTTTTCATATCCATCTATAATACTTTGGCTGGCTTTATCTTACACGGGTCGGGTCTTGCGGATGTTGTCACAAGCACTGTGGAATCATGTATGCAATATCTCCTTCATATCTGGGGAACACTGTCATGCAGCAGTCTTTCCCTATCTCTGGCTCTTATTTTCTGTCTACTTATGCTCCCTTAATGAATCCTAACTTCTGGGAGAAGCAAGTGAAATATACACGCCCACTTAGAGAACAATCTCTTATTCTATGCACTTTGGCCATTTGTGAATTTGGGTATTAATTACTATATTATAGAAAGCCTCTTTGATGGAGAATGAATGCTCCACTAATCTATGAATAAAGACAGTTACTTAGGGGCAGTTTTTCACTATGTCTATTTAGCAGAACCATGATAGCATGTTCTTCTGGAGGACTTATAAGTTACCCAGCCATGGGTTTTTGGCCTAGTTAGTGACACCAGACCTGAGTTATGCCTGAAGGAGCAGGCTGTAAATCTTATCAAAACGTTATTGGATATACCTGTAATATTCATGCCACTATTGCACATCTCTTTCCAGGTTAGTTAATATTGTAGCTGACCCGTTCAGTTGTGTTGATTCTTTTGGTAGTCATGAGAATGGAGATGGCTTCAATAGACTCATATATTTGAATACTTGGTCGTTAGGGAGTGGCCCTATTAGGAGGTGTGGCCTAGTTGGAGGAAGTGTGTTACTGTGGAAGTGGCTTTGAGGTCTCATATGCTTAAGCTAGACCTAGTGTAGCAGTCTTCTTCTGCTGTCTATAGATCAAGATATAGAACTCTCAGCTCCTTCTCCAGCACCATGTCTGCTTGCATGCCATCATCCTTCTCACCACGATGACAATGGACTAAACCTATGAAACTGTAAGCCAGCTCCAATTACATGTTTTCTTTTATAAAAGTTGCCATGGTCATGGTGGCTCTTCACAGCAATAATAACCTAACTAAAACACTTTTCTCCTCCTTAGCAGCTTGTATAGTTGTGATATGCCTTCTAGCACTGCAACATTAGGAGCAGGGATGAAGCTATTAGGTCAGCATCAGCTTGATAGCTTCACATCCTATGACACAACCATAATGCCTTCAGCAAGAAAATTTGCTATCAACTTCTGACAGGGAACTAAGAGCAATGGCAGAAGCTTGTATGTATGTGTCTATGGAAACCTATTGACCAACAATATGAAGGTAAGTAAACTTTACATGACACCAGATTTTGTGTTTGATAGCCTATGACATCTTGGAGAGGCATTGTCGTTCATATAGGGTTACACCATGTAAATTCTTTTATATTTGCATATGTATATATTTTAGGAAGCTCTTACAATAGTAGGTTTCCATCCATGTGGCTTTCTCAAAAGTCTTTAGTATAAGTTATCCTTGCTGAATCCCTCTCACTTGACCCCTTTTTCACCATTATTTTCATTTCCCCCTCATTTCCCTTGTGTTTTGCTATGATACCTTCTTCAAATTCCTTCATACTCACTTTTGGATGTTCTGGCTTCTCCAAATACTCCAGTTTAAAGTCAGATATCTAAGACGTGTCTATCAAATCCCTCTTGTCAGAGCTCAGCGGATTATGGAGAATAGGAGGCAGAAGGAGTTGGGGAGGCAGAGGTGACAGAGGACACCAGAAGAGCAAAGTCCTCTAAAACAACCAAATAAAGCTCATAGGAACACATGGAAACTGAAGCAGCAGTCACAGGACCTATACAGGTCTGCAGTAGGTCCTCTAATGTATACTATAGCTTTTAGTTTAATACTATCATGATACTCCTCATGAATAAAGAAGTAGGTGTATGCTTCTTCTACCTGCTCTTGGGGCGCTTTTATTTTTTTGGTTGGCTTGGCTTTCTGACTTCAGTATGGTGTTTTTCATTTTATCTTATTGTATTTTGTTTTCTTAGGGTTTGTTGATATTTGTTTTAGAATGCTGTTCTTTTCCAATGAGTGACAGAAAGGACATGGATCCAAATGGGAGAGGAGGTGGGGAATGACTTAGAAGAGTAGAGGGAGGAGAAATTGTATCCATATTGCATTGTATGAAAAAAGAATCTTTGGTTAATAAAAACTAGGATAGACATATTAGGCAGAACATGCACTGTTCTTCTTTTGGATCAAATGTCTACTTTATTTTTATTTGTGCATGTGTTTGGTCATGCCTATGTAGGTGCCTGTAAAAATCATAAGGGAGTGTCTGATGCCCCAGAACTAGAATTACAAGTAGTTAGGTATCACCCATCATAGATGTCAGAAGATACATTCCATTTTTCTGCAAAAGGAACAAACCCTCATAACCACAGAGTCATCACTTCAATCTTGGCAGTGCTTATTTTGAAGGCTGTGGAGTGTTTAGAAAGGGAGTCCTGTCTATCAGGAGTGTATCATGAAGGGTAGGTCTGTGAGAGTTATACCTGTGCCCCATGCTTCCATGCATCGTTCTAGACTAACTATTGCTCTGCTGGAAGTAAAGAACCTCCAATAAAAGTTTTTTTTCCATGAGCTGCACCATCACTTCCATAATATGATGAACCAATGTAGACTGTGAGCCAAAGTAAACCATTCTTCCCTTAAGTTGTTTCTGCCAGGTGTTTTGTTTCAGGAAGAGAGAGGAAACTATACAAAGCTATAATTTTTGTCTACTAGTTACCGTGGTAACTCTAAATAATATGGTTATACTTTTATTTAGTACTGTATTAACTTCAGTAAGTTAAGACAATCTTGTTTATAATGTCATTGGTAGGAGATTGCCTATGATAAAGTCATTTTAGAAAAAGACTAGTTCTTGTCTTTGTACTGTAGGTCACTATATCCATGAAAAGTACCTGTGATGGGAACAGCAATAAAAACTTTGAGAATAAGATAGATTGGAAACCAATATCTTAGAAGGTTTGGTAGAGTTGAAAATTGATAAACTCAGAACAAAAAAAATTGACATGATAAACAGTAATTGAGAAAATCACTCAGTTAAAAAAGAAACAGTATCCAACAATTAGCCGAATTAGCACCTCTATTGATTCTGGGAAGTATTTTCTTCTATTTAACCAACTTAGATCAATTAGCTTGGCATCTGCCTGCAACTTCATATATCAATATAACTGTTTTGCCCCAGCTAACTGTTACTTAGGAGATAATGGGAGGGGTGGGCCATTTTACAAGGCAATAGCATGGTTCTTGGAGAAATAAATTGAGACACTGAAGAAATCAGATTTATTTCCAAAGAAAATGGAACATCTCTTCCATGGTGCCTCATACACTGGTAGTTAAACAATTATGGTTATTTTTGGACACAGAGTTAATTACTTTGAAATGTCTGCCATCGACAAATACTACCCTTAAACCCCCAGAAATAACAAGGCCGTCACTCAGAACAGCTAAAATGGCTACATTTGACATTTCTTATTGCAGGAATTATACTCTTCCTGCAAATTTACTTGATCTTTCTAATCTTAATTGAGTCTTACCAGGGCAGGCTTCAGAATTTGCCCAGAGGTGGGAACTGAGCACCCTACTATTTTCCTTGTTAGGTCCTATGAATATTCTGCAAGTGACTGCTTTCCTCCAATAGCTGTCAAGTACCTTTCTCTCAGTGTTAAACCCCTGGATTTTCAATTATATTTAGCTTAGCTGGCCCTGGATGTCAACGAATGCCTTCATAATGACCAATTTCTGATCAAAAACTTGCTTTGCTTTCCTCAAGTTCTAGCTTTCTGCCTAAAGTGCAAAGTTACTCACAATGGAGACTGCAGGGAGAACAGGTGTTACAGATGCCAGGTTTACACAGGCAGAGAAAAAAAGTCTCTGAGTGATAGTAAATGTCAATTGAACTCTTAGCAAAATGTGGTTAGGTGTAAAAGGGCAGACAACACAAATAATCTGAGAATTTCAGTAGATCTGAAATTGCTGCAATGGGTCAGTGGAAGAAAAGAGGAACAGATTAGAAAGAAACACACTGCATATCTCAGGGTAGGAGGTTTATTTTCTTGATGTCCTTTATTCAATATCTCCTCCACAGGCTGTTAAAATCAAACTTTAGTACTAGAGAGACTGCTTAGGGTCTAAGAGTGCCGAGAATTCTTACAAGTTTGTTTCCACATCTGGTGTCTCACAAATGCCCACCCAATCCTAGGGGATCTGTTACCCTCTTCTGGACTCTGTGGACACCTGCATTTCTGTGGGCATACCCTCAACATAAAACACACATACACACATATTTCAAAATTAAAAATATCTTTAAAAACTTTAAATAATTATTTATTTACTATTTAATATTAATAATTTGTTAATTAATTTACTTTACATTCTGACTGCAGCTTCTTCTCCCTTGTTGCCATCCAGGTCCCTCCCTCTCACCTCCTGTGGTGATTTGAATATGCTAGGCCCATAGGAAGTGGCACTATTGGGAGATGTGGCCTTATTGGAGGAAGTGTAGCCTTGTCAGAGGAAGAGTGTCTGTCACTCATAGGGGAGACTCCTATGCTTAGGCTCTACTGAATGTAGAATGAGAGTCTCCTTCTGGCTACCTACAGTCCAAGATGTAAAACTCTCAGCTTTTCCTCAATGTCATGCTTCCCATCATGATGATAATGAACTCAACTTCTGAAAGTGTAGGCTAGAGCCACCTAAATGTTTGCTCTTATCATGGTTGCCTTAGTCATGAAATCTTTTCACAGCAATGAAACCCTAAGACACCTTTCTTATCTCCATCTCCCATCCCTTACTCCTTGGCATATAAAGTTGCAGTAGAAGTGGATGCTTCTTATCTAATTGAGGCTAAATAAGGCAGCCCAGTTAGGGGCAAGGGATACAAGGGCAGGTAGCAGAGTCAGAGACAGCTCCTGCTATTAAAGGACCCATATGACAATGAAGCTGCCTGTCTGTTATGTATGTGTAGAGGCCCTAGGTCTGTCCCATGCACGTTCATTCTCTAGATGGTGGTTAAGTCTCTTTGTACCCCTTTGGGCCCATATTAGTTTATTCTGTAAGTTTTCTTGTGGTGTTCTTGACTCCTCTGGCTCCTGCAATCCTTCTTCCCTCTCTTTCACAAGACTCCTTGAACTCTGACTAATGTTTACCTTGTAGATCTCTTCATCTGTTTCCACCAACTGTCACTCAAATCACAGTTATGCCAGGCTCCTGTCTGCAAGTATAGTAGAATATCATTTAACAGTGTCAGAGGATCCGGTGTCTCTCTTGACATGAGTCTCAAGTTGGGCCAGCAATTAACTGACCAAACGTTAAATAATTAAAGAGACTATATGAAGTTTCAGATCAGACCCATTCCCATTTCTATGTATTATTTAATGTCTCATCTACATATTTTCTTTTTGCCTTGTATATTTGTAAGAAGGGTTATATGGTTTTTGTTTTGCTTTTTCTGAGAGTGACAAAATAATGGCCTCTATGGCATGAATGTGCCCACCTCATCCCAGAATTCAAGTGTTTTGGTGTGAAGAAGTGAAGACATGATTAGCCTAGGAGGGCTTATTTCTCAAGAATAGGATTAGGGCATTATCAAGGATTCATACAATGTGCCCAAGTCTTTTCTTTAGACTTCCATCCATGTAAGACAATACCACAAAACTTTTGAATAATGCTGATATCTTGAACTCTGACTCTCTAAATTCCAGAAATATGAGAGATAAACTTCTGCTTTTTATGAACTTCTGAGGCAAAAGTATTGCTATAGCAGCATTAGCAGACTATGTGAGGACACATGCAAACTTTAATCACTTTGGAGAACAAAACCTTTTTTATACACTTGTAATAATGTATTTCCTAAGTGATTCCTGGTCGCTCACAGGCGCAATCAGTGGGGATGAAGGAGACAAGTTTAAGGAAGGATCTGTTCACACAGGTAAGAGTGAGAAGTGAAAGACCATAGTGAACGTTAGGTGCATGCTGGGGTTAGGAGAGGACCCATAGCAGCATCCATGGTCTCTGGTGCCTCAGGCAGCCAAGGCAATACTACAAAGCAATAAAATCATAATGAACTACTGATAGATCCAACAACATAGACAAATCTTCAAATAATTATGTGGAACAAAAAAGTTCATACTCTGTGATTCCATTCATATTAAATTCTAAGAAAGGTAGAATTCATGGCTAAGGACAGAAATAAGTGGCTGCCTGGGGCTGTGGTTGGGGCTGACAGCAAAGATGAATTTAGTAGTAGCATCTTGTGGAGTGAGGCATTTCCTTCCTTGATTATGGCGGTAGTTATGCAGATGTATACATTTTTATTAAAATTTGTTGATCAGAGTCAAAGCAAATGATTTGACTGTGTGCAAATAAAGCTCGTTAAACAAGGTATGAGGTCCTTTCAAATAAAGGCTTCAGACAAAAGTAACCAGCTACATAAGATACCAGAATCCCAGCCTTCCCCAGTCTGAGTATCTCACATGGATTTCTCAGATAGGATGCAAGGTGGAACAATAGTGGAAGGTGGCTTTTGAGGTCAGTATTCCTGACCTAGAGTAGAATAGGAAGTAGATCTGCAGGATTAAGAGGAGATAATCCAGCAGAATCTTCATGAGGGCAAGACCATTAAAGAGCATCCTCCCTGGAGGAAAAATATTAACATTAGTTAGGAAAGTAGATCTTGGTTGAAAAACTTGCTAATGATTCAGTTGGCCATGTAGAGCAAATTGATTAAGGGAAACTGGATATAGGAAAAAAGAGTGTAAATTGGCAAAGCATCATCCATAGCAGAACCCTTTATTTCCTCTCAGTGTACACAAAAAAGAAAACCCAGACCCTGAAGTTTGCACTCATTTTGAATAGTAAACTTCTGCTGATATGAACTTTTTGCTCTTGTGTGGCCTTTTTGTAACTGATTATCCCTATATTTTTTTTCCATTTAATTACTATTTTGGAATACTTGACAAATGAACCAATAAAATACATAAGATCCTCCTCTTTAGGGGATATAGCTCAAGAACCCCAAGGGTTATGAGATCAACCTCCTACCTACATGGATGTTAGCTAAATTGTGAAGGGATCCTTCACAAAATGCATGAGTGGCATATCTGATGCTCACATTCTGCATAAAAATTTGCTTTATATTTTATTTACCTGCCATCATCAAGTTAGAAGAATACAATCAATTGTTCAAGTGTCATATCATATATAATTTTAATGACAAATAACAATGAACATTTTTTAATTTTATTTTTTATTAGATGTTTTCTTTATTTACATGTCATACACTATCTCCTTTCCCTGGTTCCCCTCCAAAAATAAAATAAAATAAAATAAAATGAAAACAAAAACAAAAACAAACCCTTGTTCCCTCCCCTTTCCCCCTGCTCATCTTCTCACCCTCTCCTGCTTACTGGCCCTGGCATTCCCCTACACTGGGGCATAGAACCTTCGAGTTGGCCATCCTCTGCTATACACATGCTGCTGGAGCCATTAGCCCCACCATGTGTACTCTTTGGTTGGTAGTTTAGTCCCTGGGAGCTCTGAGGGTACTAGGTACTTCATATTGTTGTTCATCCTAAGGGGCTGCAAGCCCTTCAGCTCCTAAGGTCCCTTCTCTAGCTCCTTCATTGGGGATCTTGTACTCATTCCAATGGATGGCTATGAGCCTCAAGTTCTGTATTAGTTGGATGCTGTCAGAGCCTCTCAGGAGACAACTATATAAGGCTCCTGTCATCCAGCACTTGCTGGCATCCACAATATTGTCTGGATTTGATGAGTGAATATGGAAAGGATTCCCAGGTGGAACAGTCTTTACATTGTCCTTCCTTCAGTCTCTACTCCATAGTTAGTCTCTACAACTCCTTCCATGGGTATTTTGTTCCCCTTTTAAGAAGAAATGAAGTATCCACACTTTGGTCTTCCTTTTTCTTGAGTTTCTTGTGGTTTGTGGATTGTACTTTGTGTATTCCGATTTTCTGGGTTAATATCCACTTATCAGAGAATCCATATCATGTGTGTTCTTTTGTGATTGGGTTACCTCACTCAGGTTGATATTCTCCAGATCCATCCATTTCCCTAAGAATTTCATAAATTCATTGTTTTTAATAGCTGAGTAGTACTCCATTGTGTCGATGTACCACATTTTCTGTATCCATTCCTCTGTTGAGGGATATCTGGGTTGTTTCCAGTTTCTGGCTATTATAAATAAGGCTGCTATGAACATAGTGGAGCGTGTGTCTTTATTACATGTTGGAGCCTATAGGTATATGTCCTGGAGTGGTATAGCTGGGTTCTCTGGTAGTACTATGTCCAATTTCCAGAGGAACCACCAAACTGAATTCCAGAGTGGTCGTATCAACTTGCAATCCCACCAGGAATGAAGGAGTGTTCCTCTTTCTCTACAACCTTACCAGCATCTACTGTCACCTGAGTTTTTTATCCTAGCCATTCTGATTGGTATGAGGTGGAATCTCAGGGTTGTTTTGATTTGCATTTCCCTGATGACTAAGGATGTTGAACAGTTCTTTAGTTGCTTCTCAACCATTCGGTATTCCTCAGTTGAGAATTCTTTGTTTAGCTCTGTACCTCATTTTTAAATAGGGTTATTTGGTTCTCTGGAGTCTAACTTCTTGAGTTCTTTGTATATATTGGATATTAGCCCTCTATCTGATGTAGGATTGGTAAAGATCTTTTCCCAACCAGTTGGTTGCTGTGTTGTCCTATTGACAGTGTCCTTTGCCTTACAGAAGCTTTGCAAGCATCTTGGCAAGCCTCCAAGTTTAGAGGGATAAAATGCAAATATAGCTTTTTTGCATAGTTGGAAAGATTGGCATTGATTAGAATATTTCAGAAATTACAGACAACGGTAATATCACATTCATGTTTAGGTAAACCTGGAACTTCCTTGATCTTCATTGGGCAGACTCAGTTTGCTATTGCTTACTTCATGATCAATTGTAGTTTTCTGTCACAGTTGTGGTTTTAGTGCCTCTTCAATGTTCTCTGACTATACAGATGCTTAAGCTCAGCCTCACAAGATTATCCAACAAACTAAGTTTCTATATGTATTAGAATTGTGTTAAATTTATAATAAATACGTTTTGGAAATAGTAATCAAATGGACTTTAGATTTATTATTATTATTATGAATATTATTTAATGTTTTATTGAGTTTTGTGAATTTCATATCATGTATCCCAATTTCACTCATATCCCCATCCTTTCATACCTGCCCTCTGCCCTTACAACCTCTCTCCCCACCAAAAAATATCTTGTGCAAGCTCTTGGGTGTCACAGAGTGTCCCACAGTTTATCCACACTTCTTTGCTTGGAAATGTCCATTGCAATGAGTCCTCGTTTCCAGATTTCTGGCCTTTACTACATTATCAATACTGTATCCTCACTGGAACTCCTCTTGAATATCCTGTGGTTGCTTTGTGTCATGGAAACCGTGAAGCTTTGGATCTGCAAGACTGGCCCTTTCTCACACTTCATCACATTTCACATAAGATGGGGTAGACGTTGGGGTGCCTCTAAAGTCCTGGATTTGGGCCTTGGTGGTAGCTAGACTTCTCAGACCTCTGGCTCTCCCACATCCACACCTCCACGGTGGGATCTCCAGCATTGCCCTGCTTTACTTATTCATTGCTGCAGCATACACAAGATACTGGGCCACATCTCAGACTCCTGGTGCTGGCTTACCTACAACCCCAGCAACCAGGGCCAGCTCTACTGTGCTACTTAGGTGAGGTGCAAGGCCCTGAGTGCTTACAGCAGGAGAAGAAGAGGGCCAACTCTCCTATTCTCACAATCCTGGGGCAAGCTCTCTTGCCTGCTGCAGATGTTGGTGGTGCAGCTGGGAGTGGCTTTTGATTTTTAAACTTCTTTATTTCTAAGCCCCCACTTTAATCCACTTACTTTTTTTGGTTTACATATTTCATGTATTGTTAATATTATGAAACAATGTTTTAATATAACTTAGAAATTTGAAAAGATTCCCGCTTCCATATTTTTTTCAAAGATGTGGAGATAAAAACATTAAGGAATATGTACCTTGATTTGGTAACAGTCACAGTTAGGAATTCCTGCTTATGAAGTTTCGTTCACCTACAGAAATCAATCGCTTTTGTATGGAAACCTTGTAGGTTAACTTCCTCCTTTTCCTTCTATTGGATGGCTCTGGTATAGCAGGTATGAAATAAAAACTACTGTTTCTTCCCTTGTTTGCATGGGTGCAAGCAAGACATTTAACAGATGCCATAATCTATGTATAGTATTTAACATACACATACATAGATGCACAGACATACATAAATATATATGACCACTGTTTTGGATACATACATGCCTGTGATGTATTTTGATAAATTAGTTACATTAAGATATCAATAATAAGAACTAGTAATAAGCTAAGGTAATTAAAACAGTGTATTGTAATAAACTATACCCTTGTACTATGGGGCCATTAGAAGATAAGAGTCATTTGAAGAAAACTCTTGAGAGAGAATAGCTGATATGATAACTGAAAGGCTACTAAGCCAACTTACAGAAAGGCAGTGCATATAGCATAGATACATAGGGCAAATGTCCAGATGAAGCTGAGCTCAATTACTTGCGATTTCATTATATTACTCAAAATAAGACACTATTATGACACCCAGAGCTACATACATTTTCAAGCAAGAACCATAGTCAGACATTTTCTTTTAATACCTGTGGATTACATGTGGTCCTGGGAAACTGAAATCATGAAAGGCTACAGTATGATAAGAGGGAATCTCTTAAAACTTTCAGTTCCTTTGGGGTCTCTGGCTGGGGGATTGAGCCTTATAAATTCTTAACCAGATAGATATGTACATATTGAACAAACTGAGGACTTGAAAAGACTTCTTCATTTCTTCCATTTCCCTGGCAGTCAATAGACTTATAATAGAGGTTTGTCTGGCTCAATACTCTTAAATCTAGTGATCATATATTCATTTAGTTTTTTGTTTCTGCACCCAGAATTGTAAACAGCCAACATGACTGACATGGGAACACCCAGAAGTGGCAGGAATTCTGGTGTGCACCCTCTGGACCCAAGACTCTATTTTCCCATTCCCTTTTTGACACAAAGTGCTGTCAAAGTCTTTGTTGAATAAAGTCTTAATTACTGATTTCTGTCTTTATGTTCCCATAGTTTCAGAATGCAGAATAAAACAAAAAGAGAAAATATTTTCAAGTCTCTGAATTGAAGTATTTTAACTGTCAACAAGACTAGATGATATTATTTTGGGTACTCAAAAATATTTACTGAGAAATTACTGAGTACTTTATAGAAGTTATCAACTTCTTCTTAATAAATTATTCCCAAACTTAGTGCCTTATGGTAACACGTGTTCAGTATTAGAGTTTCAGTAGGTTATTTTTCTAGGAATACATTAATTGAGCCCTCTGATTTGACATATCTCACAAGACAAGAATGTGGTAAACATATGCTTTAGTTTGCTGTCTTAGTGAGGATCGGACTTCAAAAGAAATTGCTTTTAAGTCATTCACATAGATGCAGGCAGACCTGAGAGCATCCATTCCTAAGCATATTCACACGATGCTGTGGAGCTCAGGTCCCCATGGACATGGGTTGAAAATGTCAGACTATGACACTGGGCGTCTCCTCTTCCAACCTATAGTCTGGAAGAGAAGGTAACACAAGTCCAGGGATAACACAATGCTGGGAGTATTGAGCTACATCAGAGATGCTGCCTGCCACAATAAGCCCCACTGCATCAATAAGATATGTTTGATTGACAACAATCTATGTGCTCAGAATTGATGAGTTTTTTTGTGAGGCAATAAGGAGTTGGTCATGACAGCCAAAAAAGAGGTGTGAATCATTTTACTTTCCCAGGAGGACTATAATGGAGCTGAAGAAATGGTAAATAACCAACAGCAACAGTTAATTAATACCAGGTTGCATGTAATTCTTTGTACAAATAAGTGGAACTTGCCCTCAAGGAGTTTCTCATTACAGATGAAGCATGTGCTAGAATACTTATAATTTAAGTGCAAAAATCTCAAGGGCTGTAAGGAAGAGATTGCATAGGAGTGTAGAGAAATTATGATGCCAGAAAAATTATGATACTGGTTAAAACTAAAAAATACCTCAGAACCTAACTGTAATTTTTAGGTTTCCAAGAGAAATTCCTTATTGGGCTCACACAATTTAATTCATTAGTTATTTACAGCATGCTTCCAAGAAATATCACAAACAGAATCTTTTCTGTTTGACAATCCACCAAAGTTTGTTACAATTACTCCAGTATTCACAAATGAATTAACTTAGACTCAGATATAAAAATCACTGAAATTTAAAATTTATGTGCTGTGTTATAAAATGCATCACTTATTGTTTCTTTATTTTATTCAAAAAACACTTGCCACACCACTAGCAAGCTATGGGATCTACTTAAATCTAGAAGTTAATGTAGATACAGAGATAAACCAGGGAGAAAAGAGGTTCAATAGCCTGTGGTCCTGGTTCCAGTGGAAAAAGTGTCAACATCTGATCTTGAATCAAAAGAACAAGCCTGTAAAAATATGGTCCAAACGTTTAATCTGTTTTCCCCATTTGAATTTTCACTACTCAGGAACAGTAATCTTACTTATTTTCTTACCTCCATATTTGAAGTGTGTATTAAAGCTTTTGGCAGAATTATGATTGATAAGGTTGTTCAACCAATATAACTAGCAAGCAGAGTGTCAAGTAGTAAATAAAATAATGCACAGTAGGGAGGGACCATAGGTTTATTTCCAGTCAGGTAGCTGTGAGAACTTCATTTGAAGAGTCCTATATTTGAGTTGAAGTCTGAAATCTAAGAAGAACTAGCTATATAAATATCTTGAAGAAGAACTGGACATGAGTGAAAAGGTAACACAAAGAATGTGAGGAATGTATTGGCTTGATGGTTTTTTAATCAGTTGAAAAGGCACCATAGTGAAGAGTATTCTGAACTGTACAAAGGATAGGAGATGAGCAAGGCAAGGTATCATGACAGCTATTAGAGCATTACTTTCAAATGTGATACAAACCATTTGTATTAGTCACTTTTATCTGCAAAATAATAATAAAAATATCCTGCTATCAACTACTGAAAGATAAAAAGAATTTATCTTGCTCACAGTTTCAGGGGGTTCAGTTTATCCTGGTGGAGAGGATGAAAAAGCAAACAGCCAACATGAGTAAGGATAGGAAGGGTCAGAGCAAAGTGGAAGTTACTTCAAAGCTCATCTACAGTGTCTCACATACTCTAGCTAGGTTTCACTTTCTGAACATCTCATAAGCACTTGTGGGTCAATTTTCTAAATACATGACACTGTGGAAGACACTGTTCTCTTTGAACCAAAACATCACTGGAAAGATTATATAGGGTGGTAGAGATACCAGAATAGGGGAGGGAGGGAACAATGCTTGTCATGGGTGGGATAGTAAGTGATAGGTTGAATCTCAAGTATTGTGTTGTATATGTGTGTGTATGGGTGTGTGTGTAAATTGGAGAGGCCAAATCTAAATGACATTGCCTCTTTGCAGTAATGCTGACATTTCCTTAGATGTGGACAACCAATGCCAAAATCTGTATTAGTTTGTGGACTACTGGTTTTATAACATATCACACATGATTCTTAGACCAAAGAAATTTGTTCTCAGAGCATTGGAGATTGGAAGTTCTTGTGCAAGGTATCTGTCACACAGGATCATTGTTCACAGGCATCAAGATAAGTCTGTTTCATGCTTGCTAAGGTTTGGATGTGTCTCTTAAGGTATTGTCAAAATGATAAGATTCAGAAGTGAGGGTCATCAGAGGTGATTAGCCCATGATGCTTCTTTGTTGTGCATGGGATTAAAGCCCTTGTAAATTGGTATCAGATTCAGTATTCTGGTTCTTAAAGAACTGAAAATAAAACTATTACATGAGCCACCTATACCAGTCTGGGGAAGACATTCAAAGTGATTGAAACATCATGCTAGGGTCATATGCAAACCATGTTCATTCCAGAGCTTTATGTAATGGCAAGTTATGGAATATTCTAGATGAGTGGATAAAGAAAAGATAGCATAAAAATACAATGGAGTTTTATAAGTCACAAAGAATAATAAATTCATATCATTTTCAAGTAATAGATGCAACTGAAGATCACCTTATTAAACAAAATAAGAGAGACTCAGAGAAATACTTTTGGTTTTATAACTAGATCTTAGATGCTTTATATACATACATACACAGAAAGAGAGAGAGAGACAGAGAGAGACAGAGACTGAGACACACAGACATCAAGACAGAGACAGAGAGACAGAGAGAGATGAAAGCCTTTCCTTTGAAAGAACAGGATGAGAAAGATGAAGGAAGAGGAGAGTAGAGGGGTGGAAGACAGGTAAAATGCATGGTACCCATCAATAAAAATGTCTTTATGAACTTGTAACTATGGGCGATGAATATATGGCAATGAGAAACATGCCTTATACATTATCCACTTGCTCTCCTTCCTCCATTATATGATGGTCAGCAGTGCATACCTCTGGAGGTTCAGCCCCTGTCAGACTACCAAATTCCTAGCATTTTTATCTTGGACTTCCCCAACTCCAAAAATTATATAACATAAAGTTCTGTTGCTTATGTGTTATGTAGTGCTGGGCATCAAGCACAGACTAGACAGCATCTCTTTTATCTACTGGTGGCTTCCTGGTGATCCCTGGCATCCCTGGGCTGGTAGAAAATTAGCTCATCTCTCCTTTCATCTCCATATTGTACTCTCTTTATGTGAGCAGTTTGTTGGACAGGGACAGAACTCACAGCATCTCATGTTAAATGGGATTTGACTGGAAAGTGATGTCAGGTGCTGAGAAGGGAGAGTCTGGTCACAGCTGGGAGGATCTCATGGCAGCAGACTTAAAAATGGGGAAAGCTTTTTTGCAAACATCAAACTTCAGGATTCTCTGGGGCTCCAAAGCCATTTGGATAAGTAAATGGATAAGGAAGTGTATTATAAGCATGGAAAAGCATTCATTGTTTCCCCCTCACAGAGGGGAAGATCACCAAGGAATTCCTAGGCTCATATTCTGATCAGTAACTTCGGCTATTTCCAGATGGAGCTGACAGCTACTCTGGAGAGAGCACTGACTTAGAAATATCCCCCAGTTCCCAGGAAAAGCATCTCTCTTTCTGTCTTTGTTAAGACAGGAGGTCTCTGATGCTATTGGTTAAGTCTTGTCTGTGCTCAGAATGCTGACATGAAGATAAAGACAAGAGGAGAATCACCAGGTTCAAATGATTTGTTACTTTTGATACTGATTGGAAAGATCCAATAAAATGTCACTATTATGCTGCTTTAATTTACCTTCAGTGCTTTTAGAGAGACTCCAGTGTGCTGGCCTGCTCCAATTCTATCAGCTTTCTGTATTCTAGCCCCCACAGTCTTTATTTCCTATATCCTTCCTATACCACCTGTATTATTTGCCTGAACTTTGAATACGTAAATGCTTCTCTTATAAATCTGAGCTTTTACTCATTGCTCTTCCCTACTCTTGCTATTCTATTCATACTGGAATTTTAGGGAACATGGATACCTGTCTCACTCTTGTCACCTGTCACTCCTCACTTACCTATTGTTTCATTTTGCAATAGCTTTCAAATGAGTAGGTAGGCTTTGATGGAGCTATTAATTTGTCACCAGGCAAATATAGTTTATTCCATACTTCCCCACTAGGGGGCGGGCCACTCAAGTTTTATGCTTCATAATTTTGGCAGCAGCTTATTCACTTGTTGGACTTAAGGGCAGAGGGCCAGCCTCAGTGAAATGGGAAGGTGATGTTAAATCTTGAGCATTAAGAAAAAAAAAAGAAAACACAAGAGAAAAGTCAACAGAGGATAGGTAGCATGTTGTAGAAGAAATGAAGCAGTAATTATTTTAAAGTTTGTTAACATGTCTTGAGGGTAGTGGGTATGGATGCAGAAGTTACATCTGCTAGAACCTCTGATTAGTGGAGATTTTTATTTGCTGTTCTCTGTCTAAAGGAAATTAAAGGTGATCATGTAGAATGCTCAAATGGGAAATCATAGGAAATGCTCAAATATATTAGCCTTTTGGTAGGTAGCCTGCAGTTCTGGACTTTTAAAACAGGAATAGGAAGAGGGTAATGATTAAGAGTGTATGGGCTGTCGTTCTGGAGTTTCTATTCACCACCTCTCTCTGTCTCTGTCTCTGTCTTTGTCTCTCTGTCTCTCTCTCTCCCTCCCTCTCCCCCTTTCTCTCCCTCTCCCTCTCTCTCTCTCTCTCTCTCTCTCTCTCTCTCTCTCTCTCT
>JADRCD010097470.1:0-17687 GCA_019843815.1 Montemys delectorum | reverse complement strand
CACATACAGGAGGGCACACTGCCTCAGGCCATCTATACCTGGTATACAGATGGCAGCTCCTTCCTACATGAAGGGGCTAGAAGAGCTGGTTATGCCATAGTGTCAGACACTGAGGTGGTAGAGGCACAGGCCCTTCCTACTCAGACCACCAATCAACAGGCTGAACTAATAGACCTTACTCATGCCTTTCAACTGGCACAGGGAAAATCCCTCAACATCTATACAGATTCCAAATATGTTTTTCATATCCTTCTGTCTCACGTGGCTATCTGGAAGGAGCGTGGGCTACTTACCACAAAAGGAGGATCAGTAACTAATGCAAACCAAATTATGGCCATGCTAGAGGCCTCTCATCTTCCCACAGCCATTGGGATAGTCCATTGTAGATCACACCAGACAGACGACTCCATTGTCTCCAAGGAAAACAACTGAGCTGACGAGGCAGCTAGAGCTGCGGCCCTTAGGGGTCTAGACGTGTCTCATCCTCCCCAGGACATTCTTATACTACAACCTACATCTCTGCCTCCTTTAGCTCCTGACACTCGCCAAAATCTGTCCTATCTTCACCAACTCTTTCATCCTAACAGCCAAGCATTGTCTTCTTTTGTGAAGACCCACTTACAGCCTACTTCTGAGGACTTAAGCTTCTTGAAATCTATCACTGCTTCTTGCAAAATCTGTCAGAGGTCTGACCCCAACTCAAAGTATCATAGCACCCCTTTTCCTACCCATCAGGCTAGAGGTTCCCTTCCTGGAACTGACTGGCAACTTGGCTTTACCCATCATGCCCTGTCAGGCATGCCAAGTACCTCCTGGTCTTGGTGGACACCTTCTCAGGGTGGGTAGAGGCATTTCCCACAACTAACAAAAGGGCTCAGACAGTCTTTGATCTCCTCCTCCAAGAGATCATCCCCCGGTTTGGTGTCCCAGCCCCTCTCCAGTCGGACAATGGTCCCAAATTTACTCCCCAAGTCTCTCAAATCCTATCTAAGGCTCTAGATATCCCCTGGCACTTTCACATTCCTTGCCACCCTCAATCTTCTGGTAAGGTAGAAAGAACTAATCGCTCTTTAAAAACTACTCTCATTAAGCTGTCACAGGAACTTCACCTTGATTGGGTAAAACTCCTACCCCTGGCTCTTTTCAGGTTACGAGCTCTTCCAAAGTGACCTCTCCTCATCTCTCCCTTTGAACTCATGTATGGACGTCCAGTCCTAACTCCTGGCCTCTCACCTAAATGCTCTCCACTCCCAGACCACCTACTTACCCCATTACTTTGCCACCTTCGTTCTCTCCTATGGAACTTTTCTGACCACCATCTACCTCGGCCATGCACTGTCTCCTGTCCACTACCTATCAACATTGGAGACCAAGTCCTTCTATCTCCTCCAGGTCATCGGCCCTCATCTCTCTCTCTCAAGTGGCAGGGCCCTTTTAAAGTAATTCTTGTGACCCCTACAGCTGCTAAACTTGAGGGACTCCCTCATTGGGTCCATCTGTCTCACCTCAAATCTTTCATTCCTTCACCTAAAAATGACTCTTCTTCATACACATCAATCTTAACAGGACCGTGCTCTATTAAGCTCCAGAGGACAACAAGGTGGTCTACCTTATCCCCAATCCCAGAAAATGAGACTCCACTCTGGCAGCCGAGCTCGACCTCACTGTACTAAACATAGGTTTCTCATCCTCTCCCTGCTATTCATTCCCATCCAGAGTAGCCCCTATATCTGGAGATTCGAGGTTCAAGAAACCCCCATGGATAACAGTCTTTCCAAATAGGGTCGGGAAACTGCTCCATAGCTGGATGCCAGAAACCAATCCAAATTGCCATCATCCCAGTATCTGTAATCCCATCTAAATATTATGATCTCTATACTTACTTTCTCTTTGACCAGACAAAAGATTACTGTAGAAAATGGCCTGACGAATATGGGGGCTGCCCATATTGGTCTTGTCAAATACATATGCTAGGATCACGGGTCAATCATTTCTTCTATCAGCATCACAAGACACTCTTTTTCCACATCCAAGACCCGTGGGATTCCAGGTGGGAGACAGGAGTCGTCGGTAAACTCTATCGTAAAAATCAGCCCCGGGGCCCAGTAAGTACCATCCATATTCAAAGAAAATATGTCTCAATTGCCCAACCCCTAGATATCAAAAAGGTAGGGGAGATAATCAAACACTCCTCTGAGGTCCTTACTTCTTTAACATCATCCCTCATAAATGGCACTGACTTTTCATTTCACCTTTTACTTCAGACCTTAATCGCGGCATACCAACTCCTCAATGTCACCAGACCTGGACGCTTTAAGGAGTGCTGGTTACGTGTACCCCCTGGATGCTGCTTCTATGTCAACCAATCTGGGATAGTACGAAATAAAATCCAGGAGCTACAGTCAGACATAAAAAATTTCAGAGACCATGAGACCTCCAGTTCTGAGATTTTCGAAAACCCCATATGGAAGTAGATACTCCCGTTCGTAACTCCTCTCCTAGTCATCTTCCTGGTGTTATTATTTGCTCCCTGCCTCATTAATCTTGTTTCTACATTTCTTCAATGACAAATGCAAAAAATTTCTAACCAAACTATCAATCAGCTTCTGTTACAGGACTACCAGCCGCTACAGACGAGCCACTGTCCATAAAGAGACCTAATGCAAACGTTTACCAAGTGGATCCCGATGGTGAAAGCCAGCTACCCCCATTGACAATGCCCCTAGACAACAGGAAGTAGCTTAAGAGACATGACGTCCTCGTCCCCTTTTCACCATCGCATCGGCTTCCCCTTCTCTTTTTCTTTCCTTCTCTTTATAATATCAAAAAGGGAGGTATGTTAGCATCCAAAGCCTGTAGTGACTCATGGGTGGGTCTCAGAGACCTGTTGCCAAGCAATGGCCACCATATTCCCAGAATCCATTGGAATCGCCTCCAACCTTTACCTGGCTACACATCAGCAGTCATATAAATACAAGGAACATTCCTTTCTCGCTCTCTTTCCCTTTCTCTCTTTCCGAGCGACCTTCCTCCACTCTCTCTCCCAATTAAACCTTCTTCATGTGGTATTGTTTAGACCTGGTGTGCGGTGTTTTTAACGCGGTCACCTCTCTTTAACTATCAGGGATAACATTTGAAATGTAAATAAAGAAAATATCTAATAAAAAAATAAAAAATAAAAAAAATCATAAAATAAAATGAAAGTAAAGAAATCCTTAAAATCTTTTTTAAAAAATTAAAAAATAGTAAATAGAGGAAAAGTGTTTCTCTAAGTTTGTAGATTAAATGAATGAGTGGTTGTTTTTTTTTGTGTGTGTGTGTAAGTCAGTGAAAGAAAGTAAGTAAAAATAGAACATGAAGAAAAGATATTGCTCATAAGCCCATGAAGGGTGCTTATGAGCACCTAAAGGTGCTTACGATGGGAGGAAATGTAACTTTGGGAAGAGGTATGTGGGCTGAATTCTCTTAGTGCTGACACTTGGTAGCTGCAGGCAGGGATCCATGGAAACTACTTTCAAAACCTGTGGAAGATGAGAGCAGAACTGGCTCAACTTGAGGCATTGTAATCCTGAGCCTCAAGTCCACTGGCTTCTGTTGAAGCACTGATTCTCCATAGAAACCCAGTAGCAGCAGGAAGAAATGGTGTTTGGTTGCACTGTGTTTATTTGAGGTCTATGACTAGATGCTTGTTACCTCCTGCTTCAGCCCAGCCTTTGGATAGTCTGACAGTCTCCACCTGGAAGCTTCTATCCCACTTGGGGAGCTAAACAAAAGCTCCCTGCAGACTGTCACCTCTCCTTTGAAGTAGCTGCCTGGAAGTCCACCCACCGAAAAACGACCATTGTCTGAAGACTTGCTAGTTCCTGGGATGTTGGTGGCTGAATTTTACTGCAGTGTTTACGTTATGCAAATATCATGGAACCTAGAGATTTGGTTTCACTTTGGTGTTATTATAAAAATCCTGGCCCCTCTGAGTAAAGATTGGAACCTTGATCGGACTATTTGACTTGCTTTCCATTATTTTTCTTGCAATTCTAACCCTTTCTTTCAGGTCCCTGTTCCTTCTCCTGAGAGAACCCAGTTCGTGAAACTGCAGGCAGTTTCAGATGCTATGTTTCATGAGAATTTATTGTTCAAAAATAGGCAATTGGCAACCATTGAGAGAGGGAGAATTAGTCTTCCCCAGGCATTATCCAATATGGAATATTCAACTGTATGAATGTATCCACGTGCCAATGAAAACTTCTGGAAATAGCTGTGTCTACAAAGACTGGCCTCTACAACTCAGTAATGTGTAGAGATTGGAATGTTGCAAGATTAGAGGCTCATTACCTTACTCCAGGCTACCTGTAGCACCATGAATTCCTCAGAATTCCTCAGAAGACAGCTCTGCAGATGATCTGATCTCTTCTAACTAATAAACGGAAACCATTTGGAATCGAGTAACTTCCCCCACCACTGGCTTCTTCCAATCTAAAGCTAAGCATGACGCCAGATAGCATCTTGGGGCTGCAGGAGAACAGTGCACATTTTGCTCTGATCTCCTGTCTGATGTTTCCACCAATGGTTTTGATTTATAGCTTTCTTTATTTTGTTACCATGAAAACTTCATGAAACTGTTTCCACATTGGAACATGGAATGTAGGATAATGTAAAATATGCTCACAGGTCATGGACATTGAAATTTGGTTCTAGAATAAATTCTCTCTTTTCTATTTGAGCTGAAGGCTGAGGTTTTTACACACACACACACACACACACACACACACACACACAAACAATGCTAAATACTAAATACTAAAATCAATGTATTCAACTGGCTGTATTTAAATACTTATTTATTTTATATGTGTGCTTTATTATTCATACCAATAATAAAACAAAATGATTTTGAAATGGACTACAGCTAAGAAACAAAAATAGAGTCAAAGAGAGGGAACAATAATATTGTATTTTAATTATGGAGGTGTTGGTGTAGTAATATAGAAAACAGAGATACCCCATAAAAATACCAGAAAGCAAGGAACTCCACTTATCCTTAAGAAAGGGTTTTTAAGAGAGTTTGTAGAGCAAACACTCATCCCCAAGGTATGCACGCTTCCAAGAGACATCCCCCGGGAGAGTGGATCTCCCCCACCCCACCTGTGTGTCACAGGAGTCTTATCCTAACCGGAAGGAGAAAAGTCAATAGAAACTAAAGATAAAATGTAACTAGCCCATGTTGTAAAGTGTAAAGTGTAACCAGCCCACGTTGTAAGCTGTCGGAAAATGGCATAAATACCCAAAGCTTTGTTTCCTCAGGGTCCTCTGTTCCCGATTACAGAGTGACCCTGGTATACCAGTTTCAATTAATGAATTAATCTCATGCTTTTGCAGCGGTCTTCTTCCTGATTCTTTGAGAGTTGGGGCACCCACTCAGGTTATAACATTGGAGAGGGAAATGTCCAAAATATATTGTCTACAAATATTTTTAGGTACAAAAGATATATTAAAATTTCAATATACAAAAATCTATTCAATAAAGACAATCAAAGGTTCTATTCTAATAAAGGTTTAGGAATGATATAAGCCAAAGAAAAGACAAGAGTCTACACTGACAGCTGACCTCCCTCCGTCATATTCAGCTGGCAATTACTTAGGGCACAGATAACCTTCTGCTATACCTCATCGTTTTTTGTTTATTTTTAAAATTTGATTCAAATTTTCTCCACTACATGTAGCACAATATGTATGTTTTTATTATTTAAAAGGGTCCTATATGCATAGAATGCACTTTGATCTATTGCATACCACTCCCCTCACCTGCTCTTCTTCCCTTATTCTTCCTAAAACTTTATCCACCAAAGTTCAAGTGTATTCTCTTTAAACTTATACAGTCCACTCTGGATTGTCATCATGGACATAGGAGCAAGCCCATCTTCTGGAACATAGGAACTCTCAAAGTGCTCACAACCTGAAGAAAACTCATTTCCCCATCCCCAGGAGTTGTCAACTGCCAACTACTCTCCATAAGCCTCAGGATTCATGATACCCTCTCCCATTAATGCAGGCTTAGCTTCATGTCCTGCAGATCTTGTCCAGTTAGTTACTGTGTGCCATGACCAGGTCATGTAAGGAACAAATTATTTTGCCCCAATCATGAGCTCCCTTTGGCTTCTACAAAACAGCCACACCCCTCTTCTAGGTATTCTCCACGTTTTGGGGAGGAGTGTGTGATGAACAAGTCCCATGTAGAGTTGAGCACTCTATAGAATCTCATTATCGGCTTGATGACCAGTTCCAGGTCTAAGTATTAACCACCATCTACTGGAATAGGAAGCTACTCTTAAAAACTATGAAGGAAGTATCATTGAAATCCTCATATAAAGGTAAGAACTGAAGAAGCAGGTAAAATATTTGCTTATTTGTCACAATAGTAGTAGGGATTGCTCATGTAGGACCAATGACACAATAGCCATAGTTTCATAAGTCAGTTGATGGAATGAAACAAGAGAGCTGCCTCATGGAGCTGGATTTAGACTTGATAAGAAATATTGCAGGCTACTGCAAGAGTCTACATATATTATAAGGTTATACCACCAGTGGGCATATCTTTCCCTGCTAGACATAATTGTAGGTTTCTGGAGTCACCAGTGATTACATTTTCCTTTATTAACGGACATAAAACTTTTCAGCACTATGGATTCTATGGAATAAAGATTCCATGTCATCCCCAGCTTTATTTCTCCATGTTCTATGACTCAAGTGTGTGATGTCCTCTTCACACAGGTCCTACCATCATATTATGGAGGGTAACCAAGAGCAACAGAAGTAGCTTATAAAGTTTAGGTGTACATGGATAGCATCTACAAAACCTAAAATTGGTAACCCATACCTGGTAGTGGGCTTTTTGTTTGATTGCTCATGATATCTGGCAGAGGCAGTAACCCACAGCTATAGGATAACATATATATATATATATATTAGTATATTTCCTCCGAGGTCTCAGTGTTTGTTATTCTTTTTAAAAAATATTATTTATTTATTTTTATTCTATGAGTACACTGTTGCTGTCTTCAGACATACACCAGAAGAGTACACTAGATCCCATTACAGATGGTTGTGAGCCACCATGTGGTTGCTGGGAATTGAACTCAGGACCTCTGGAAGAGTAGTCAGTGCTATTAACAGCTGAGCCATCTCTCCAGCCCCAGTGTTAGTTATTCTTACACACACTCCATCTGCCACTCTGATCTCCCAAAACTCACCACTTAACCCTTCTAGCTCCAGTATTTTCTTTCCCCTCTTCATATCAGATGAGTTCTATTCCTTCACTAGTGAAATGTCCTCTAAACTGGACCTCACTATTTTCCTTATTTATATGCTTACTCCAGTTAAGTAGAGACATCTACAGATTCAAAATTAGCATCTGAATATGAGAGAAAGTATTTGGCTTTGTCTTATTGTATCTGGGTTATCTCATTCAGAATGGAAATTTCCAGCTCCATCCATTACATGTGAATTTCATAATTATATTTGATTTTGGAGTTGAATAAAACTCAATTGAGTACCTGTCCCACAGATTCAATAGCTATTTTTTAGTTGATGAATGGCTACTTCTGTTCCCAGGCTATTATGAATAGGGCAACAATGAACATAGATGGTCAAGAATTCCTCTAGTAAGATATACAATCTTTGGGTATATGCCCAGGATTGATGATGATATTGTAGTTCTCTTCATATATTTTTAAAGAACCTCTACACTATTTTCCAAAAAGTCTACATCAGTTTTTAGACTTCTTAATCCATGTAAATGCCAGCAATTGTAAATTATATTTTTAAAGTTAAAATCTTATAATGTTTTAATATTTATTTCACTGATTGTTAAGGAGACTGAATACCTTTATAATTTTTCTCAGCTGTTTTTATTTCATCTTTTCTGAACTCTTAGTTTATTTCCGTGTATTTTAAATTGGGTTGCTTGTTTCATGTAGAGTTAAGTTAACCTCTATTTCCTTTTATGTCATTTATCTGGTTTTGGATCAGGTGAGAATTTTTGAGATACAGTGTTGAGAGGCCACTCAGTATTGTTGTATGGATGGATTGTCTAGAGTATTTGTAGCTCAGCTAGAGCTTGGTACAGCCTCTAAAGAAAAGAATACACCTTCTCATGAGGTGGCTGGTTCCTGTTGCCCAACCTCAGAACTTTGATAAAAGTCTTGGAGTGATCAGGGACACAAGGAACATACCTAAACCCTAATAAAGGCAACTTACAGCAAGCCAATAGCCGACATCAAAGTCAGTTGACAGAAACTTAAAGCAGTTCCATTAAAATCAGGAACAAGATAAGACTAGTCACTCTCTCCATATCTATTCAACATTGTACTGATGGTTTTAGCTAGAGCAATAAGACAACTAAAAGAGATCAACAGAATACAAATTGGAAAGGAAGAAGTCAAAGCATCAATATTTGCAGATGATATGATAGTACACATACATGACCCCAAAAATTCTACCAGAGAACTCCTACAGCTGATAAACTGTTTCTAGGCAGTGGCCAGATACAATTTTAGAATTAAAAAAAAGTAGTAGCTATCCTATATAGAAATGATAAAGAAGCTAAGAAAATATAGTAAAAGAAGATACTTCACAATAGCCACAAATAATACAAAATATTTTGTATTGAAAGGTCTATATGAAAAGAACTTCTAATCTTTGAAAAAAAGAAAATTAAGAAGATATAAGAATATGGAAAGATGTCCCATTCTCAAGGATTATCATAGTCAAAATAGCTATCTTAACAAAAGCAATCTATAGATTCTGTGGAATCTCCATCAAGATTCCAATAAAATTTTTTACAGAACTTGAAAAAAACACTTAACTTCATATGGACCCCTCCCCCAAATCCCAGGGATATAAAAACAATCCTGTGCAATAAAAGAAGGAATCATCATCCCTGATTTCAAGCTATAATACAGAATTGTAGTTAATAAAATCACATGGTGCTGGGTTAAAAAAAGACATGTTGAACAACAAAATTGAATGAAACACCCATATGTAATTCAACAAACCTGAGAACATCTATTTTTTGATAAAGGATTCAGAAAAATACCATGGAAAAAAGAAAACATCTTCAAAAATGGTGCTGATCTAACTGGAAGTCATTATACAGAAGAATGCAAATAGATCCATAGCTATCACCCTGCAAAAACCTCAAGTCCAAGAAGATCAAAGACCTCAACATAAAATAAGATACACTGAACCTGATAGAAGAGAAAGTGTTTATTAGTCTTGAACTCGTTGGCACAGGAAACAAACTTCCTGACAGGACAATATAGTGCAGTCACTAAGATCAACAATTAATAAACAGCACCTTATGAAACTGAAAAGCCTTGTAAGGCAAAGGTTACCATTAGTAGTATAAAACAGCTACCTACAAAATGGGAAAAAAATTTCACCAACTCCAGATCTGACAGAGGGCTAATATCCAAAATACATAAAAATCTCAGGCCACCTGGGGCACAGCCAGCAGAGGTGAGTTATGCGTGGTCCCCTGACCTCTGTCATCTGGCTCATGGATCTCTCTGCTGTCCGGAGGAGCCTTGTGGGACTCCAGAGGAGTTCTGCTTCCCCAATGAGGCCTGTGGAGGCCTCATGTACTTAGCTTAGACCCCTGTACCTCCCGCCAGTCGGGTTCAAGTGGACTACACCTAGCTGTGAGTTGTATATGATACTCTGAGCTCTATCATCTGGATCACAGATCTCCCTGTCCTCTTGATGAACCTTGTTTGATCCTGGGAGGATTCTGCTGCCCTGAGGAGGCCTGTGGGGCCCCCAGGAAAATCCAGATTAGACTAGGCTCTCATCATTCCCCAACCAGTCTGGTCCATTTGGGGCAGTCAGTAGAGATGAATTGCATGCTGTCACCTGACTTCCATTGTCAGGAACATGGCTCACCCTGCCATCCCAAGGAACCTTTTGTGGCCCCAGGAACATCTAGCTAAGACACATCCCCAAACAATCTTCTATGTTCTGGGTCCATCTAGGGCACAGACAACAGAGCTGAACAGCATCCTCTTCTCAGAGATCCATTGTTAGACTCTTCCTGCTTTGCAGAAAAGGCCCACTGGCATCAGGAACCGAATCAACAATAGGAACAAGCAGACGGGTAAAGGACAGTGTAAGAACAAAATCGTCAAGAGCCATGGCAACATTGCACCACCAGAGACCCCAGCTATTTTGCTAAAGGAAAGCCTTAGATATTCTAACATAGCTGAGATGACCTTAAGTCCAATCTTATAAAGACAATAGAAGCCTTTAAAGAGGGAATAAATAAAATTGCCAAAGAACAGAAAACAGAAATAGACATAATAAAGAAAATACAGACTGAGGCAATTCTGGAGATTCAAAATGTAGGGAAGAGAGAGAAACTATAGATACAAGCATTGCTAACAGAATTCAAGGTATGGAAGAGAGAATTTAAGGCATATAAGATACATTTGAAGAAATCAATATATAAGTTGAAGAAATGCTAAATCTAAAAAGTTCACGACACAAAGCATCCAGGAAATCTGGGATATTATGAAAAGACCAAACCAAAGAATATTAAGTATAAACAGAGACAATTCCCAGCTATAAGACTCAGAAAATATTTTCAACAAAATTATAGAAGAAAAGTTCTCCACCTAAAGAAAGAGATGTGTATATATACATACAAAAAGTTTACAAATAGATTATAGCAGAAAAATCCTCCTGTCACATAGTAGTCAAAACACTAGTCCTTCCTATATGCCTGGGCTGGTGCCCTGAACAGACCTTGGGCGCAAGCTCCTGGGCCAGTTCCACAACATCCAGAGGAAGCTCCACTCCCAGGTGCTCCAACACGCCTGGGATCAGAAGTGAGGATCAGTTTCCTTCTGGTCTAACTGGGCTGGTGCCCTGACTCCACAGTCAGTCCCAAAACACCCAGAGGAAGCTCCATGCCCAGGTGCTCTAACAAGCCCAGGGTCACAGGATCCCAGAATCACAGGATCACAGGGTCACAGAGACAGCTTGACTCTGAGGAGTTCTGACCCAACCAAGATCACAAGAAGTACAGGTTTCAGTCAGATTTAACAAGGGCAGGCAGCACTAGAGATAACCAGATGGCAGGAGGCAAGCATAAGAATATAAGCAACACAAACCAAGGTTACTTGGCATCATCAGAACCCAATACTCCCATCATAGCAAGTCCTGGACACACCACCACACCAGAAAAGCAAGATTCAGATATAATATCACTTCTCATGATGACAATACAGGACTTTAAGAAAGACATAAATAGCACCCTCAAAGAAATACAGGAGAACATAGGTAAACAGCTAGAATCATTTCAAGAAGAAACACAAAAATCCCTTAAAGAACTACAGGAAAGCACAATCAAACAGGTGAAGGAAATGAGCAAAACCATCCAGAATCTAAAAATGGAAATAGAAACAATAAAGAAATCAGAAAGAGAGACAACCCTGGAGACAGAAAACCTAGGAAAGAAATCAGGAGTCATAGATGCAAGCATCACCAACAGAATACAAGAGACAGAAGAGAGAATCTCAGGGGCAGAAGACACCATAGAAAACATTGACACAACAGTCAAAGAAAATGCAAAAAGCAAAAAGCTCCTAACCCAGAACATCCAGGAAATCCAGGACACAATGAGAAGACCAAACCTAAAGATAATAGATATAGAAGAGAGTGAAGATTCCCAATGTAATAGGCCAGTAAAACTCTTCAACAAAATTATAGAAGAAAACTTCCCTAACCTAAAGAAAGAGATGCCCATGAACATACAAGAAGCCTACAGAACTCCAAATAGACTGGACCAGAAAAGAAATTCCTCCTGACACATAATAATCAAAACACCAAATGCACTAAACAAAGAAAGAATTTTAAAAGCAGTAAGGGAAAAAAGGCAAGTAACATATAAAGGCAGGCCTATCAGAATTACGCCAGACTTCTCACCAGAGACTATGAAAGCTACAAGATCCTGGGCAGATGTCATACAGACCCTACAAGAACACAAATGCCAGCCCAGGCTACTGTGACCAGCAAAATTCTCAATTACCATAGATGGAGAAAACCAGATATTCCATGACAAAACAAAATTTACACAATATCTTTCTACAAATCCAGCCCTACAAAGGATAATAGATGGAAAACATTAACATAAGGCGCAAAACTACACCCTAGAAAAAGCAAGAAAGTAATCTTCCAACAAATCCACACAAACCTAATTCCATATCTTACAACAAAAACAACAGGAAGTGACAATTACCTTTTCTTAATATCTTAATATGAAAATTAATATCAATATATGCTAATCGATTGAAATCCAAAAATATAAGGAATTAGAAATTTGTTGACTGTCATCCAATGGTCTCTCTAATTTGGTAATTGGAGAAATAGGTCCAATATCGTACAATCCATATACACTTTCTGCTTGTTTGTATGTGACAGTGTCTTGCTGTGTACCACATAATGGTCTTGAAATCTTGCTTCCCCTATCTCAGCCTCTCTATTAGTAGTGTTGTTTATTTCATGTTTTTACACTATACTATGGTTTTCAGATCTTACATATCTCAAAGGTATTTAAATACCCAAAAGAAATGTAGACAATTAAATTGGGGGGGGGAGAGCTTGCAAGAGGACAACAAAGAGAGAAACTGAATGCTTTGCTTGACATTTGTAACTCTTGTATCAAGTTTGAAGAAGAGGACTTTATAAGTTTCTCTTTCTGTGAGATGAATGCTTTTCCAAACTATCATAGCCAATGAACAAGATTCCTACCCTCACCTAATGTCTGTGCCACCCTCCAAGCAGAACCATTGTTCATTGAAACCGTCTTTATGTTACTTTATGGATAGAACATCTTAATACACTCACCATTTCTTAAATGAATGTAACGTGTTCTCTGTGGCCTGAGAATAAAGTTACTCATGCAAGTCAAATAGTTTTGACCATAGCAGGAAGTCTGTATCCAAAAATCGTGCCTATGATTCATTCCCTGGCGCAGCAGAACTGTCAACTCTCAGCTTAGGTATGATAGAGGTAGAATCCTTTGGTGATGTGAGGGTCATTGAAGTACAGCCTTATTACAATGAAATCCAATGGCTAAAAATTGTTCTTATTTTGGATTTGTACCATAGTAAGAGCCAAGATTTTAAGCTCTACTAAATACAAAACAAACAAACAAACAAAAACACTTTATATATTTATGTTCATTAAAAAAATACTAGTAGTGATGTATTATTTTGAAATATACAATTAATATGTTTGGAGTTATTTAAAATTTATATTGAGAAAAACAAATGTATTTTTAGTATTGCTGTAGACAAGCATCTACATAAGACTGTTAAGTTGATTGCTGTTTTATTTCAAACAACTTTTATAATACTCATTTTTATTGTTATAATATTTTATAAATTTTAAAGAATGTGACAAAAAAGATATTGTAGGTATTGAAGAAGGGTCTCTGAAGAGTTGGGGTCAAAAGGGAAACAAGAATGTGATTTAATTCTATTTACTTAAAATATATTTTTAAATGTTAACAAATTCATATAAATTGAAATCATGTAACTTTTCTCATCATAATGTAATAAAACTTAAAAAAATAAAAAATAAACAAAACACTAAATGTACAGAAAAAAAAAGAAAGAATTTTAAAAAACTATAAGGAAAAAGGGTCAAGTGACATATAGAGGAAAACCTACCAGAATTACACCTGCCTTCTCAACAGAGATTAAAAGACAGAAGGGCCTAGGCAGATAGATGTCTTTCAGTCTCAAAGAGACCACAGATATAGCCTGGACTACTAAACCTGCCATTGTATTTCACAGACAGGCTTAACAACCAAAAAGATCATATCAAAAGTAGGTTTAAATGAAAATGAAACAATCATGCTACTAATAACTAAACATTTCATTTAACTATTCCTTTATTAAAAACAACTTGCTTTTCAATCACTACTTTCATTAATAAACCATCTATGCCTCCCAATAAATGACAGGATGGGGAAAAAAACCTGTTAAATTTGGTGTAAATTTTGAGGATTTAAGGAAGTGGTTTAGGTATGTAAATACAAGTTGTAAAGGTCTGAAGAGGTGGTTTAAATATATAAAACGAGATTTAATGATTTTAAAAGTTCAGAGTGTTAAAAGATTAATCAGATGAGTTCGATATACTATTTAGCTCACCCTGGTAAATCACTTGAAACTATTATCATAGTCATAGACACAAAATTTTTGATTTTTAGTTTCCCTTTGTTGTGCTTTAAAAATAGATTTCAATGAAATCCCCATTGTGCTGAAAAAAAATCTCTGTCATATATACATGTCCATATATAAATGGACAGAGGCTGAGTGTTCTTGTGTTTAATCTAGAAACAACCTTTTGGTGCCCAATGTTTTGCTATAGCTTTAAAGCATAAATCTAGTCCAACTTTTTTGTTTGTTTCTTTGTTTGTTTGTTTGTTTTCTAGTCCAACATTTTACAGACATTTGTTACCTACTTTTTCTACAATGAGGATTTCAGTACAGATTACATACAGTGGTTAGGCTAATATATTTAAAACTTTTATCTTCTTTTGTTAACTTAAAAAAAATAGCATAAGCTTCAAAGAATCGAGATTTGCTCCATACATTACAAGTCAAACAGACTCAGATGAATACTCCTGTGAATTAACAGTTCAACCTTTCCCACCCACAGCCTATCCCTGACGATGGACTCTGTCATTTTCCTAGTCTCAGGAATCTTTCCACTTCTTGATGTAGTAAGCTAGTCAACTATAGATTTTTTTTCCATATTGTGAAAATATTCTTAAGAATACTTTACTTGCAAAATAAATCAGGCATCTCTGGATTTTTCTCTTCACATACTCTATAACACCACAACTCTCAGGATCATAGAACTGAAGATTATTTTTTTCTAACAAAGCAATACATAGATTGAGCCTTCAAAAAGGTATTTTCAAGTAAAGGACCATCCTAGTCTAGAATAGATGTCAAATGAACATCGATTTGAAATCGATATGAAAAAACAACATCAAAAGACCCCTCCACAATGTCATAACTAACAAATAAATGAACTAGAACATATTAAATAAGTAAATTACTAGTTAAACACGTCAAAAAGTAGAAAGATGAACGACATAAAAAAGATAGAAACAAACAAATAAGTTCAAATGGGCTTTGAGACAAGATGCAGACGTATACAGAACTTGATGAAGGATGAAAAAACAGCGGTCCACATGAAAGAGTCAGTACCAAGTCAGATTCTGAGGGAGGGCAAGGACAGATAGAAATGTTGGAGATTAAAAACACAAAACTTCCAATAAATCTTAGGACACAGTGTCCCCAGCAGACCTGATTAACTAGGAGTTAGAATGCCAGTCATTAAGAATGCGATTTTCCAAACACTGCCTTAAAATATCAATGGAAAATAAATAAGTCATAACTATGACCATAGTGCCCAAACTCTGAGATACTTTAAAGAGACCAAAGAATTTTGTGGGGCAAAAGAGGATAGATATGTAGTAAAGCCACGGGGACATTCAACTTCATTTTCACAGTAACTGTTACTGTGTAGAAAGAAGCAGATGTTCAAACATAAGATATTTAGATGTCCAAATTGCTATGAGCAAAGTGGAACCTCTCTTTGACAGACTGAGTCAATGTGTAAATACACACACACACACACACACACACACACACACACACACATATATATATATATATATATATATGCCTGACTATGGTGCTGACACAAAAGTTGCTGGTTTCCTTCTTTGATCTCTATATGTTGTAAATATAAAAAAGAGGAAAGCAAATTCCCATAGATAAACAATGAAAGAGGCAAGTTTGACATTCAGTTCCACATTTCTGTGTATATGTTTCATTATTCACAAAGGAATTACACATACATCACTGAGTATATACTGCCCTGTAGACAGAACACCCTTAGCACATTCACACAAGTACTTACAGAATGTTTTCCAATAGTATATTTGGATGGATCCAAATAAATTTCTCAATTTCTTTGGGTCCTTCTAGTGTGATGAAAATGGGGATAAATGCACCTAGGATTATGTCTGCCTTCATGTAGGTGCTGGGCTTCCAGAACTCAGAACAGCTCTTGTGAGTCATCTCCACTGGTGTAAACAAAGATTGCAGGAGCAGGAAGAGACAATTCAAAGGAAAGGACATATTAGGGTCTTCACCACACAGAGACAATGCTCTGTATCTAGGCTGAGCCAAGGAGATTATTGTCTTAGGTCATGGATAAGGCTTAGACCACAACAATGTCAGAGAAGACTTTGTATACTGCAGCTGCCTCCTACTGTTGTTTTAGGCTTTCAGTCTGTGCACAGCCTGTGGTTCTCATGATAGACAAGGACACAGACAGAAGCAAATTCAGACAGAGAGTAAATCGCAGTGCTGAGACTGTCCTGTAAATGTTACCAGTGTGGCCCTGAATATGCTGGCTTTTGTGATTTTATTTTATTCTCATTCATGTGCTCTGGGGATTCCACAACTCTGGGATTCTGCACCTGCATCCTCTATGCTGGTGAAAAACATGTTTCCTTCTTCCCCCACCTTTATGATTTCTTAATGGTCCACAGTGACTTTGGAGAGCACATTACCTGAGAGAGCATTGTCGGTCAAAACAAATTAGCTTATTTGTTTTGGATTGCTGTTTTGAAAGATAGTTTGAATAGGTGATTTTTAAAAAGCCACACATGGACTTCTCAAAGCTTGCACTTTCAGTATTTCATACAATGCTTTCCTCAGAAGTTAAAGTTGTAATGTCAGTTTTTAGTGTCTGCCATTTAGAAGCACATTAATCTTGTATCTATCTCGATTCCCTGGTCTGTTCTTTTCTCTTTGTAGCAGTAATTATAAAGATGTAAAAATGAGTAAGGATATACCAGACCAGTAAACATGATCAGTTAGTTTCCCAGTCATCCATTTGTAGAATTAAAGTTCATGAGTTTCATTTTTATCTTTCTTCTTTTTCCTGTAATACCACTTATCAGAAGTGTTCTTGATATAATTTTATGGTGTTATTATATATTACAGATAATTATAATATAGTTTGGCATACATCAAATATATGTTACATATGTGACAAAAATTTATGAAAAAGGAGACAATAAATCTTCAAACTGGCAAAGAGGGGTTTGTAGGGAGGAAAAGAGAGGAGAAAGTGATGTAATTATAATTCCAAATAAATACATAAATAAATAGATGCCTCCTGGGTCTTACTTTACAAAATTTTGATGATTGGAATCCTTAAAATATACACAGAGTACTTTTTCAAGTGAACAGTATCTGTTATTATTAATAGCTCTTTTGCACACAGCCTGAAGTATTTCTTTATATTTTCTCTATGATGTCTAGCATCTTACACTGACCATTCAAATTTTATTTCAGGGGATTGACTGCTTAAAATTCAATTATTAATGAGCTTATATAGCTTTTGGTTCCTGTGCCTAGCTCATGACACTGATGACAATTTCAACATTCATATACATATATGCATGGTGTATGTAATAATAGTTACTGACTCATTCCTTGGGATTGAAGGAGCCAAGGACACCTGTGTGGGAGAGTTTGGTAGGAGGAAAGGGGAATGAGATTGTAACATAATCATATTACAGTCTCAAAGACAAAAAAAAA
>JADRCD010097468.1:0-11812 GCA_019843815.1 Montemys delectorum | reverse complement strand
CCTCCTCTCTCCCTGAGGCCTCAAGTCTCTCAAGGGCTAGGCCCATCTTCTCACAGTGAGGCCAGACCAGGCATTCCTCTGCTGTGTTTTCAGGCCTCGGACCAGCTCATGTATGCTGCCTGGTTGGTGGCTCAGTGTCTCAGAGATCTTGGGGGTCCAAGTTAGTTGAGACTGCTGGTCTTCCTATGGGGTTACCCTCTTCCTCTGCTTCTTCCAGCATTTCTGTAGTTCAACTCCAGGGATCCCCAACTTCAGTCCAGTGGTTGGGTGTAAGTATCTGTGTCTGTGTCAGTCAGCTGCTTGTTGGGCCTCTCAGAGGATAGCCATTCTAGCACGCCATAGCATCAGTAATAGTGTCAGGCCTTAGAGCCTTCCCTTGAGATGGGTCCGAATTTGGGCAGGTCACTGGATCATCTTTCCCTCAGTGATCCTTCCTCTCCAATTTTGTCCCTGCGATTCTTTTGGATCAGAACAATTCTAGGTCAGAATTTTTGACTGTGGGATGGCAACCTCTTCCCTCCACTTGTTGCCCTGTCTTTCTCCTAGAGATAGATTATACAAGTTCCTCTACCCAGTGTAGGGCATTTCACCAAAGGTTCCTCCCTTTGAGTCTTGAGAACCTCTTACTTCCCAGATCTAGAGGGTCCCCCTCCCCCACATCCAGATGTTGCTTATTTCTATTCTTCCTGCTGGTCCTCAGTACTTCAATCCTATTCCCTACCCCCCAATACTTCACCATGTTACCCTCTTCCCCTCTTTTTGCCTTTACCATCTGGGTTGTTCCCTCCCTCCCCCCCCTTCTATAATTGTTTTCTTCTTCCTCTCAAGTGAGACTGAGGCATCTTCACTTGGGCTCTTAGACTTTCTAACCTTTTTTGAGTTCTGTGGATTGCATCCTCAGTATTCTTTGCTTTTCTTTGGCTAGTATTCACTTATCAGGGAGTACATACCATACATGTTCTTTTGGTTCTGAGTTACCTCACTAGGATGACATTCATTTGTCTGTAAAACTCATGATGTCCTTGTTCTTAATAGCTGAGTAGTACTCCATTGTGTAAGTGAACCATATTTTCTGTATCCATTCTTCTGTTGTGGGTCATCTGGGTTGTTTCCAGCTTCTGGCCTATCACAGATAAGGCCTCCATGAACATAGTGGAGCATGTGCCCTTGTGATATTGTGGGACATCTTTTGGGTTTATGCCCAAGAGTGGAATAGCTGGGTCTTCAGGTAGATTTATTGCCAATTTTCCAGTTTGCAAATCCCATGAGCAGTGGAAGAGTGTTCCTCTTTCTTCACATCCTTGCCAATGGTCTGGCACCTCCACTGGGTGGCAGGAAAATATAGGGGTGGGTCGGCTAGTCCCACCAGAGCTCAGGTACTCTAGCTGGGTGGACGAGGAAAGCTGTCCACACACTTCACACCACTTGGGTGGGTGTCTGGCTTTCGTGGTGTGGAGTAAGCCTCACTCGACCAAGAACACAAACTGGTTTTCATGATCCCACAGCCAACTGTCACCTGAGTTTTTGATCTTAGCTATTCTGATTTGTGTAAGGTGGAATCTCAGGGTTATTTTATTTTTAGTTTTATTTATTTATTGGGTTTTTGGTTTTTTGAGACAGGATTTCTCTGTTGTAGCCCTGGCTGTCCTGGAACTCTCGCTGTAGACCAGGGTGGCCTCAAACTCAGAAATCCTCCTACCTCTGCCTCCCAAGTGCTGGGATTAAAGGTATGTGCTGCTGGCCATTTATGTGCATTTCCCTGATCACTAAGGACTTTGAACATTTCTCTAAGTGCTTCTTGGCCATTCAAGATTCCTCTGTTGTGATCTCTGTTTAGCTTTATATCCCACTTTTTAAATTATTTTTTTGGGTTTTTTTGGAGGTTAGCTTCCTGAGTTCCCCATATATTTTGGATATTAGCCCTCTATTGGATATGGGGTTAGTGATGATCTTTTCCTAGTCTGTAGGTTGCCGACTTGTCCTAGTGACTGTGTCCTTTACCTTACAGGAGAAGCTCTTCAGTTTCATGAGGTTCTGCTTATCAAATCTTGATCTTATGATCATGCATTTATAGAAGATTATGCTGCTTTTCAAGACCAAGATTTTCTGGTCTGCTTAAATAGCTACTGAGGATGTTGGTTAAAGTGTAGTACAGAACTTTTAAAAGTCAAAATTTTTCAATATTTATTTTATTATTTTTAAATATATGTGGGTATATGTATGTGAATACTGAAACCAGAGGAGGTCAGATGTGTTGAGTCTCTGGATTTGGAGTTATTGGTGCTTGTGATCCCCCACTAAATGTTTTTTGAAAATTGAACTCCAGCCCTCTGCGAGCGTGTTGCATTCTCTTAACTGTCAAGACATCTTCCAGCCCTAAAATCAAGAAGGTTATGCACTATTAAAATGTAAATTTATTAACTATTTTATTACTTATGTATGTGATGATACACATAGGTACATACTGAGATCAAAGGTTAATTTCAGTTGTTGTTCTTTAAGTGCTATGTATTTTGTTTTTTAAAGCAGGATCCCTTGCTTGGGCCTGGAGTTTGTCCATTATGTCAGCATGACTGGGCAATGAGCTCCCTGGATTTTTCTGCCTCCACCTCCCCTGGCTAAGATGACAGGCACACGTCACCAACTCATGTCTGTTTACACGGATGCTCAGGATGGAACTCAGTCCTCTGTTTCAGCCAATCCTCATCTTTTACTAGTTCTCCTCCTCCTTTATCTCTGGATACTTTAAAGACATAAACTGAAAATATTTTCTATAACATAGATATGAAACTGCAGAAATATTTCTTGATTAGCCACCAGGCTATGATGGCGGGATCTTGCTCAGTTGCTTTCAATGGGTTGCTTTTAGGATGTGATTATGCTATAGGCTGAAGTACAGTATCCTTTTCTGGTGTCTAATAATAGACAGTATAAATAGAAGAGTAAATTGAGGTCTTTTGTTTGGGAGTAGGGTTGGGCTTTTGCTAATCTCAGTGGAAACAAATTGTACGTGGAAAAGCAATCAGCATTGATCAATTTAACTTTTGAAATTGAGCCTGGGGAAATACAGATCTGTACTTTATATCTATTAATACTTGCCCTAAAAGTTATTATTGTTACAAATTCTTTTTTCTTTCTTTCTTTCTCTCTCTCTTTCTCCCTTTCTCTCTCTTTCTTTCTTTCTTTCTTTCTTTCTTTCTTTCTTTCTTTCTTTCTTTCTTTCTTTCTTCATTCATTCATTCATTTTACATCCCGATTGCTGCAACCCCCACTTCTTCCTGCTCCCCTCACACAGACCCCCCCCCCATCTCCCATCCCCTTCTCCTCTGAGAGGGTGGGACTCCCACCTTAGAACATCAAGTCTCTGCAGGCCTAGGCATGTCCTCTCCAACTGAGGCTAGACAAGGCAGGCCTTTTGGGGGAATGGATTCTATAGAAAGGAAACAGCTTTAGAGATTGCTCCTGCTCCAGTTGCTGGGGGAACCACATGAAGCTGTACATCTGCTGTATATGTATCAGGGGGCTAGGTCTAGCCCAAGTATGCTCTTTGGTTGTTATTTCAGTCTCTGAGAGGCCCCAAAGGTCCAGGTTATTTGACTCTGTTGGTCTTCCTGTGGGGTTCCTATATCCTCCAGAATCTCAATCCTTCCCTCAACTCTTTGATAAGACTTTCTGAGCTCCAATCCATGTCGAACATTTGGCAGTAGGCCTTTGCATCTGTTTCAGTCAGCTGATGGGTGAAGCTTCTCAGAGGACAGTTATGCTAGACTCCTGTGTGTGAGCAAAACGGAGTATCATTAATAGTGCCAGGGATTGGTACTTGCCCACTTTTTCTTCTATTAGATTTAGTGCATCCAGGTTGATGTTGAGATCTTTGATCAACTTGGACTTGACTTTTTCCATTATGTGGGTTTGGCCTACATAAGATTGCTAAGCATTCTTTTATCCCAACATCATGAACATAGAGGCAGATTTGATATAGAGTATCAAAGATTGAAGTCATAAAGAGTCTGGACCCACTTGAGAGGTGAACATTCTGGAGGATTACCTACCTTGGCAGTAGACACATGGTTATCTAGAACTTGCCTTATAGTCCACCATCTTACTGCTCCCCATCCCATACTTTCTCCCCACCTCCCCTTCTCCCACCCCACCAGACCTCTAAACTCCCTGGAGCCTCCAGTCTTTTGAGGGTTAGGTGTATCTTCTCTGACTGAGCCCAGACCTGGCTGTCCTCTGCTGTATATGTGTTGGGGGCCTCAAATCAGGTGGAGTATGCTGCCTGGTTGATGGTCCAGTGTCTGAGAGATCTTAGGAGTCTAGGTTAGTTGAGACTGCTGGTCCTCCTACAAAATTGCCCTCTTCAACTTCTTCCAGCTTTTCCCTAATTGAAGCACAGGAGTCAGCAGCTTCTGTCTATTTGTGAGGTGCAAATATCTGCATCTGACTCTTTCAGTTGCTTGTTGGGACTTTGAAAGGGCAGTCATAATAGGCCCCTTTTTTGTGAGCATACCGTAGCCTCAGTAATAGTGTCAGGCTTTGTGGCCTCCCATTGATGTGGATCTCAATTTGGGCCTATTGATGGTCTTCCTTGTCTCAAGAAATGTGGTATAATTTATTTGAAGTTCCACTAAACTCTTATGGGTTGTGTTCATGAAACTTGCCATGACTGCTGTTGCTTATTAGGAAACATGTTTTCCAAGGATTACTTCTTGCAGTGCCTTCATCTCTTCCTAACAGATTAGTTCTATTTTTAGTTGACAAAAGTGGCATTTAATGTATTCAACTCTGTGAATCATTTCCTCTGATGTTGTGTTATCTTTTGTAAATTGAAGCAAACAATACTTGTAACTTGATATAACATGTTTAAAGCCACCAACTAAAAATGTTTAAGGACATTTTCATTTGAATCATATTTTTTTTTGTTCATAGAACAATGAAGATCTTGTACTTATTTCTAGACAATATAGGCAAACCAGGAATGAAGTCCTGTCCTGAGAGTATTTGTATTGTAAAATCACTTTCATATGTATAATACATTAATGTCAATATTTGTTGTTCCTTATCAATAAACTTTATTCAAAATTAAAGAAAATGGGGAAACTGATATACTGGAAAAGTAATTGTGTTTTCTTTTTGTATTTATGAGATAGTTTACCCTTTACAAGTTAGCTGTTTTATTCTGAAAATTGATAAAACAAAAGTAATTCATAAAAAGTAACTAGATAAAATTATTATGACAAAAAATGGAGGGGAGGCCTTCAGATCTTAGAAGTACATTTTATCAAGTTTTAAAAACATGATTGGGCAACAGCATTGGAGATTTTTGGACAGCTACAGAAAATGGACCATTCTCATCCAAAGAATCATAAGAATCTGAATGTAAGTTCAATCTATCCTTGCATGCTAAGGGAATCAGAGTGGCAGAAACATGATTTCTTATGTGAAAATCAGTTTGCTGAGTATAGTCTGGCATTGGCAAAGGTTGATGGTCATGACACAGGTACATGCACACTGTGTTTGTTCAGCTCTGTGTATATATCTGTAGCAGTTTATATTACTGTAGCTGTGACAAAATACCAGACAAAACTAATGGTAAAATGTTTTATTTTAAGTCATAATTCCACGTAGCAGTCCATCTTAGGAGGAAAGTGAAGGTAGCAGGAACTTGAAGTATCTGAACACATACGCATTCTAGACAGGGCAGGGAGAATGAGTGCATGTGTGTATGCCTTTGCTCAGCTCACTTTCTCATTTTTTATACAGTCTAGGACCAAAACTAGGGAACTGAGCTACTAATTTTAGGCTGAGTTTCCCTGTATACTTAGCACAACCAAAACAAACTTCTACAGACATGAGCACAGGCAAATCTGGTCTAGACAGTCCTTCATTGTAATTCCCTTCCTAAGGGATTCTAGCTTGTATCAAGATGAAAAATCTAACCTGTCACAATTGGTGTCTCCCAACTCAGTTGAAAGCATTTGAAATTCCCTTATGAAATGATACTGTGTGGGAAAGTAACATAAAGAATCAATTTGTATGAATTTTAAGTTAAACAATTTTTCATCCAAACCCCTTCATCAAAATGTGGTTGTTGTTTGCTTGTTTTGTTTTTGTTGTTATTTGTTTATGTTTTTTTTTGAAATTTCTTATTTCATACCTTGTGGTCCTTAAAACTCCCGGTATGTATGGTCTTCTTTTAGCTTTGCTGGGACTGAATTTGTAGAAATTATCTAACTTATGTGAAATACTATTTTCATTTATATTTAAAATGATTGGTTGATTGACGTACAAAAATATAGTTAGTAAGTTAAACCACATGATTAACATGTGCTTCCCTGTACATGATCTGTGGTTGGCTCTGTCACATTATAGTCAGCTTTGCCTTCATGTACCTCTATTGCTATCTGCTTAGATGGTTCCCTTAGAACAAAATAGTACCACATCAATGCAGTTCCCATGGTGGCCATAATTGGATGCTAGATCTCTTTAAATTAGATTTAAGGCAGTTGGAAGCCACTATGTGGATGCTTGGAATTGAGCCCAGGTTCCCTAGAAGAGCAGCAAGTGCTCTTAACAGCTGAACTGATGCACCAGCCCCTTCTATGGAAAATAGACTCAAGACATGCAGGATGAAACAGATGTAGATTGAAAAGTAGGGTTTCAAAGAAGTCTGTGCCACTGTATAATTAAAAATCTCTTAAATATTTTCTTACTTAAATAGACACAGGTTTTCTAGGTTCAAAATACTATCTTGTCTTCAAATTATAGATGTTATTTTATAACATCTCCATGGGCAAATGAATATTATACCCTAAGTTGATTTTGTCTCAGTAACTTACCTGATTTATTTTAGTGAATTTTATAAGTTCTCCTTTTATTATTACTTTTATTTGTGTTGGTTGTTTAAGTCAAATATGTCAAAAGCATATCTGAGTTAGGTATACAAGTTGTGATTTATTGGCTCAGTTCTGTTTAATAAAATTTCATCTAAAATTTCCAATGTGGCTATAAATGTAAAAATTATGAATAACTAGAATAATTTATGTCTCAGAAATAAATTAATTTTATTTTATATATGTGGGAGGACATTAATACTAAAATTATTAAGCAAAAACTTAATTGCCTTAAGTTATTAGAAAATGCTACTTCCAAGATTTTTATAGACTTATGAGTATCATTTAGTAATAATTAGGCAAATCAAACAATTGCTCTAACACACTAATATAATAACTCAGCCTTAAGCAGAAAGCCACAACTAGTATGCAGTGCTCTCTAGGGATTGGATTCTTAAAATATTAATATAAGATCAATTTCTGAGATTGTATATTACTAATAAAAATCTAATTAGAGATAATGAATATGTATGAAGAGATTTTCAAAAGTGAATACAACTTCGGTTCTATTTTTTCTCATGTAATTGATTTTATGTGAATATATCAAGGGCAATATTAGTGCTTATAGATTGGTCATGATCTATGCAACTTCAGACAAAGGAGCCCCTTTACTATCCCTCTTCAAGTGAGTTAGGGTTCATGTTAAGTAACCAAAGAAAGAGGAATGACAGGAAAAGTAACAAAGACCAGCTTTTGCATGTTTTAGAAAGATTCTGTGAACTAAATTCCCAAAATATAATGCTAAGTTTGTGCCACATTCTTCCAGATGCCAAAAAAACTCACAAAAGCAATGAGAAAAAAATTCCTATTCTTTACAAGCTTATACTTTTCCTTATATAATCATTTTCCATACTTGAGTAACAGGAACAAATCATAAGTACTGGCAGAATTTACAGCTACTGTGCAACATGAAATGAGTGTGTGCCACTTTTCTTTGCATATACATTTTTACCACGCCTGGGTGTGAAATGTCAAGAGAACATTTATAGCAAGTCCCTTAGGAGGACTGCTCATGGAGAACCTCAGCACTGACCCTACAGAACAAAGTATGTCATAAAACGTGTTCACTTCTCTAGGGTGCTACATTTAAAACCCAGATGATTCATAGATGTCAATTTGAATACGTAATTTGGGAAAAGATGTACAAATCATGGACATACTTTGAATCTCATTTTGAGACAATGCTTCATAAGAAGGATATTTATTGGGAGTAGAATCTAAAAAACATAGATCTATATCTGCATGCTCACATTTCATTAATGCAGATGAATGAAATAAAGGAACATATATTTTCTTTAACAACATTACTTAATTTTGGCACATTAAATGATTTGCGTGGTTTTCTGTATTGATGTAGAATAATTATTATCAAGTGTTAGGTAATGTGCAAACGGCTTGTGACTTAATGTTACATTTTTATCTACTTAGAAAGGTTTGGCACTTTAGAGATTGGTCCGTTATGTGGAACAGAGTGAACTGTAATATATTGCAGGAATAATGTAGGATGAGTAACCATTGCAATAGTGGAGCAGTGGGAGGAAGGACATGGGTGCACTTGAAAGATATGTGAAGAGCTTGTGAAAATACATGACCACATTATGAGTTGCTATTGGCTCTAGTTTTCATGGAGGCGAAAGAGATAAAAATTATTATGGTATGCCTACTTGAGACACATACAAAAATTACTAAGACCTTCCTTTGTGGGTAAAAATATTCCACTGGGAAAACTAGTCATATTCATATGAGGTTCAATCCCCTTCAAAATGATTTCTCTTAATCTGAAATTTGAAATTAAAAGGGAATTTTTATCATTTCTTCCCTTTTCTTTCCTCCCTTACAACCCTCCCATACCCAACCACTTGTTCCCTCTTAAATACATAGCTTATATATATACATATATATGGCACACACATACACACACATATATGAATGGGAAGGGTAGGTTAGGGAAACAGGAGGCATGTCTTATCCGAAAACTGGACGCACCCAAATGTTGATTAAGACTCATCATTTTGTTTGTGAAATAAGTATCCTAAGGATGCTTAGGCTGGCCTTTAAGCCAATGGGCTTCCTTACTCAGTCTCCAGTGCTGGTGGAGCAGATATGAGACACTAGACCTGGGTTAAGGCTAGTCATTGCTATGGTGTGAATTTGTATTGCTCCACTACATCTTTAGGGCGTGTCCTGGGCAGATCCTGGGTCCTTTAGCAATTGCTCGATGGTGGAGGTTATTATATCCTTAGTGCTTTACTCTGCCAAGGATGTGAGATCCGAATTCCACTCTTTCTTTTTCGTTTGTTCTATGCTGTGCCAAATGATCCCGCCAAATTTGTGACTTTATTCCTCCAGAGATGTCTGAGCACAGTATCCAAATCTATGAGCCAAAAATAATTTTTATTTTATAAGTTAATTATCTCAAGCCTATTACTAGTATTTTATCAACAAAAAGTTAATACACTCTTTTTAATGAAGTAAATGAAGAATAGAAATAACAGTAACCCAAAAGAATTCCCTCATGTAGCTAAATTATATATAAAAATAGTTTTAAAATAATCTATCAGTGATTTATTACTGTTTGTGACAGAGTATTAATCAATGAAATTATCCACAATAATATATCCATACAAATACACATTTCCATAGGATCATAGAGATCTCATGTGTGATCCCCTCCCAACAGCATGTAGAATCACACATATCAGCAAAGCTCTCACTTGGCAACCTTTAAGGATCCTTTTGCTGGAGCAGGCAGCCCCTATGCATTCTTGACGGTAAGCTAAATCAGCAAAGACTAAGTCTTCTTTTATTAATTAAAAGAAAGAAAGAAAGAAAGAGAATGAGAGAGAGGGAGAGAGAAAGAGGGGGGAGGGAGAAAGAAAGAAAGAAAGAAAGAAAGAAAGAAAGAAAGAAAGAAAGAAAACGTATCCAGTGAGGTTACTTATGAAAATCTCATGGTCATTTATATTTAATGATACAACAAGAAGGAAAATCTGGAGGCTTTCACCAACAAACCAGGAATCACCAGAGAGGTAATAGCATTGCTGACAGTGAAGGCTGGAGGGATGGCATTTTCTGGTATGAGAGAAGATGTTAATGTCATGATTTGAAACAAGAGAAGGAAGTGCAATAGAAAATGAGGCCCTTCGTTTTGTTGATTTCTTATACTGAGTATGTGAAAATTCATATTACCATGTTTTGAATTTTCCTTTCATTTGACTTAGCCTTCACCTCAAGACAGAAAACATTGTTCACCACGTTCTTTGATTTATTTAAGGGAACATTAGTTAGTATTGTGGACTGCCTTCACTTTCACATTTTATTCCGACAAGGATTCTATAACTAAATACAACTTCTGCTGAATGTCATTGAGTGTCAAAAGCTTGATCCAGCTCTCCAATCCTAGCTTGTGTTTTTAAAATCTTTACATTCATGTCATGTCTTTGGCATTCACAGTGGGAACAAAAGAAAAAGTTTAAAATAAAGCAGGTAATACTTATAGTGAAGGTATAAGCCCTCCTTCTGTTTCAACAAGCTGAGCAATTTAAAGCCTATGGTTTTTCTTTAAGAGAAAACTTGACCTTGGTTCATATCAAATATTGTTGACATGTAAGCTATAATAAAAGTTTCTTTTTTGTTTTATGGCTGTTTTCTTTCAAAAATTAAATGTAAGGAACCTTTACCCTTATGACATCTAGTTCTTCTTATTTTTTTTGTAATTGTTTGAAAATTTATTCACAAGGCTATCTTCCAAGTTAAATTTATATGGAAGACCTTTAGCTCCCTAAAGCTATGTAGTTTCTTTGACTGTGGGGATAAGAGACTAAATAACTAGAAATTTGACTTTTTTTTTTTTTTTTTTTTTTGGTCTTTTTGAGACAGGGTTTCACTGTGTCAGCAATCTGCCTGCCTCTGCCTCCCAAGTGCTGGGACTAAAGGCGTGCGCCACCACTGCCTGGTTGACATTTGACTTTTACTGCAAAAAAGAAGACAACTCTAGTGGTAAGCTCTTGTGAAGCAGACACACTCCTAAAAACATTCTGTATCTTAGTTTTACATCGACATAAGATGAACTAACTCTGTAAGAAGTTATGTGATTACACTTTGTCTTTCTGGGCTAGTCATCCAGAAATTAAATATTTATGCCTCACATATCCTGAAGCTCTAAGAATATTGGGGCACTACTTTTCAAAACTGATTTAAGTGCTGGCTTTCCAATTACTATAAAGCATTTAATCAAAGACAATGTGGCCACCGGCTTAAGGGAGACTGAAGTGGGGGCATGAGAGGTGTTGGAGGAAAGAGAGACAAGAGGGCAAGTTATACACCTAATATGTTAATTAAAATATATTTAAAAATAAGGAGCAAGAACACAGTAATAAAAACATAGATGCCGAAGAACTCAGGGCAGGCTTCAGCCCCAGGAATCAGGCGGGACCAGCTGGGAGCCATAGGCCTCAGGAAGTGCAGGGGAGTCCCAGGACTACAAGGACAGGAACCTCTCAGCTTCCAAGTGACAGAGCTGGATCATCGACCATCTCTGACCCCTCCCTGCTAGGGGAGAGCTTCCCTCTAGGGCAGACTTCAGCCCAAGGACTCAGGTGAGATCCTTCATTTTCTCTCTGGGGTCTTGCTAAGGCAGGACCAGCCGGGAAGCAGAGGCCTCAGGAATTGCAGGGGAGTCACAGGACTGCAGGGACAGGAGCCTCTCAGCTTCCCAGCTACAGAGCTGGATCAGCGACCATCTCTGCCCCCTCCCTGCTAGGGGAGAGCTTCCCTCCAAGGCAGATTTCAGCCCAAGGACTCAGGCGAGACCAGCTGGGAGGCAAAGACCTCAGGAGTGGAAGGGGAGTTGCAGGGCAGCAAGGAAAGGTCAAGCTCTAAGACACCAAGAACTTCTAACACCAGAGATCAAGAGA
>JADRCD010097465.1:0-13096 GCA_019843815.1 Montemys delectorum | reverse complement strand
CTGCAGCATTAGAAATTAGAGAGCCATTGATGTAGACACTCAGCACTGAGCATCCTCATCTTTAATGAATAATGTGAAGGCTTGATGGAGGACTTCTACTGACTCCATCAGTGAAGGTCCTAGCTTCCTGGACCCACCACGGTGAAACCTTAGCACAAAGAACTCAGAACCTGAGGGAAAACTTTCCAAGGAGGAACTTTTCAGTCTCCCTTCTCAAATGACTTACATCTACAAATTAGAGAGTGTATCTCAGACACGGTATGGGACTCAGGAGAGCACATCAGGTTGAGGTCTGTCTTGTGATAGGTGAGGCTTACAATGCTCATCTCACCTCCAAGGTCTCTTATTCTCGTCTATATATAACTTTGTTGCTCATTGTCCTGCTTCACAGTCCATGTGCTCCACCCTTCCCTTGGGGACACCCTGGGCTGGTGACATATCATCAGGGTTGGTTCTCAGCCCTATTTTTCCTACTGATCCCATGCTTTCTCTTCTGTTTGCAGTTCAGTTCTGAGTTATCGGGTTCCCCAGAAATCTTTTTTGTTTCACCCCATCTGTTGCGGGAAATATTAAAAAGATCACCCCTCAAACTCTCATGCCCCTCCGGACCATATTCTTGCTCTAGTGCCGCTTCTGGTCGGCCACGTCTCTAAGTCCCGGCAGGGTCCTGCTATCCTCTCCCACCTAGCAAGATCATCTCGCTTACATGCAATGCTTCACACACCTCACAATCAGCCATCTAGCGCCTAGTTACCTCCTAGAAACATGACTCTTAAGGCTCAATTACCCAATCAGGTTTATATATCAATAAGAATAAGATCACAAATTACAAGATGCCAATACAATAATTTCAGAACCAAGCAATAAATATAATGCTTTAACCCAATTATTCTAACCTTGTAAAAAACCTTAGCTACTTGTGGCTTTTTAAAACCACACAGGGTCTGAATCATCTCCCTGTTCCTGAGCCTCCATGCTGATTCTCCTGCTTCTCCCTGACCTCCGACCTTCTTACTCCTCAACTTCTAGCTCCACCTTCCTATTCCTGTCCAGTCACAGACCTGTCACTGTCCTAATTTTGTTGAACAGAGAAAATGCTGCAAACTTCCTTCTCCTTCCTTCTCCTCAGTTCCAGGGCTTGTGGACATACTGCCCAGGAAAGGGGTTAGTTCCAGGAGGAGTGGCAGAGTGCTACTTATTAGAGATTTATTCAGTGAGCACCTGGTCATGAAAAGGTCGACCTTTGCCTCCTCCTTTGCCATTGTCATTCATATTGTAGGGAAGGACCTCCATCTATCATGTGGAGACTTTTGCCCTTCACTCATCATTTTCAAAGTGGCAACAATCCATCTCCCAAGGATGGATAAGACTAAAGATGTGGGGACAGTCGTAGAAGGCCGGTGGGGTGTGTGATACGGTCCTTCTGGACCTGAACAATCTTCAAAGGGTAGAAAGCTAAGCTCAGCTGTCTTAGTCAGTGTAAACCTAATAAATCAGGAGCTGGGAATAAATCAGCCAGTGCCTGTGGGAACTCTACCTAACATATATGGTTCTGAACAAGCTCTAACTGTAGCAAATAATCACAAAATGGGGTGTTTTCTGTTTGTTTCTCTTTCTGTTTTTGTTTCCACAAGAAAAATCTTGCAGTCTTTGAATAAAGTTTAGCATTTATTATTAACTCTGTAATACTTAGATGGCAACTATACTATGCCAGGAGAATTTCAAGTCAAATTCTGTTTCTGGCCACATGTAGCACACATACAAGCAGCAAGGAGGATATTTCCTAAGAATCAGCTGTCCCATTTATCCTCTGACCCTAGGATTGTTGGTTCTTGGTGGAAGAGTAAGAATTTGCCAAGGCAGAAACAATACTGACAAAAGCTCCAAGTTCTGTAACTCGATACCTTATTTAGGACACTGCCAATTGGAACTGTAAGACAAGAGCAGAAGCTATAGAGAATAGACTCTCTTCTTGAAAAGACTAGAATTCTTGTCAAGTCAGAACTTGTATAATCCTGGCAATATGATGAACATAGATTAACAGTAGCCTTTTGTTCCTCTTTAGATTAAAGCCCACAATTATTTAAGTTTTTTTTTTCTCATTCTTCAATGTCTACTCATGTTTTAGAAGCAAAAGAAAAACAGACTCCATATACTAGGAAAACAGCAAGGACCCCCCTCTCCCAAGTTTCTCTTTGCTGGAGACCAACTACCTCCTAGACCTACCTTGGGGTGCTAGGCACAGTGACAAGTGTCTATGTGTGACAGTTCTCGCTGGTGTGGTGAAAGACCTCAAAGCAACTCGAGAAGAAGGGTTTGTTACAGCTTTCGCTTGAAGGGTACAGTCCATCATTGCAAGGAAGGCACGACAGGAGCACGGAGCAGCTGGTCACATTGCATCCACAGTCAGCAAGCAGTAAGAGTGGGGTGCAACGTTTTCCCTCTGCTAGCTTTCTTTTTGTTCAGCCAGTGATCTCACTCAAGGAACCAGTGACATCCATATTCTAGGTAGGTATCCCCGTCTTGGCTAACTCAATCTAAAAATTCCTCACAGGCTTGCCTAGAGATAAGTGTGCTAGGTGATGTTAGATGCTGTCAATGTGACAATTGATGTTAATTATCACACATAGTTCATAACAAATTAAAACTAGGCACAGCCAACATATAGCAAAGACAGATTAAAAACACCCAACTGTGTCACCAGAACACACCCACAACACTGTGCTGATGAAGATTTCTTACTGGAGCTTCCTCCCCACACTTCCTCTGATCAATACTGGTGCATCTTTATTTTGAGGATAAAGTACATTTGTTATCTCATTATATTCATGTGCATATAGTTATAAAAATGATGTACCATTCCAATAGCTTTGTTTATGGTGGTATGCCAGGCAAATATTTTTATTTTCTAATGAGTACTTGGGTTTTATTAGCCAGCATTAAAAGTGGGGCAGAGTGATTGGAGATGCGAATCGAGATATTCACCAGCACAAGGAGATGAGACACAGATGCTAATGGAAGCTCTGGGGGTAGTTTTCCAGGCTGTTGAATGTAATTTCTCACATCCCCAAATGGCTATAACAGGGAAACACCCTGAAAAGAATTCTCTAATGGCCGTGTGTATGCCGCAGAGGCTCATTGGGAAGTTAATGTGCTATGCAAAGCGGATATTCATTCATTCATTCATTTGGTATGGTGGAATGTATAAGACTGTTCATTAGACCTTTAGTGCTTCTGTCGTCCTATTCTGTTTCTGGTCTAGAAATTCTCACCTACACCAACAGAACTTCTAAACAGAGATCAAAGCCAAGAGATCTCAATCCTCTCAGTGCCTCTACAAAGCTTCCAGACAGTTATTTCTACTCATATCTACACATACACTTTTGTTGGAATATTTAGTGTATCCACCAACTCCTTGTTTGCATCCTTATTATACCACTGGGTTTCTATTTCTTCAAAGTAGACAGCATGTTCTATTCTCCATTATATTTATTTCAAAGTCTCTCTCACATATACCTGTATATTAAAAAACAAACAAAAAACCCCACTGTCTCTTAACCTACCTTCTCTTTTGTCCTGATACTGCAATATATATTTGTTGAATGAAGAGACAATTAAACAAAGGCAGGGGACCCTGGTTGAGTTTGTTTGTACTTAATGTTTTCTTGAGTTTTCAACAAGGGAATTCAGTCATAATTTTTGTGGCCTTAAATTTATTCACGATACATATAGTATCAAAACACTGGTAAAATACATTCACCTATTTTTCAAACTTGTTATACTCCTAGAGAAAAGCTGCAAGAAACAGATCAAGAAAACATATACGAATACTGTTTAAACTAAAAGTACAAAATTAAAAGACAACACAATGTATTCTTTACCAGAATATCTTTAAAAAAAAAACTTTGACTACTCATAACTCCAGGTGGATGAAGGAAATTCAATTCAAAATTTCAGAATATCCACTGTGTGGCTGTTAATTTTTCTCATGGTCACTTCCAAATTCTGGCAGTAAGCTATTTTTCTGCTTGAACATAATCGAGTCCAGCATGGTTTCAGCTAATTCCCTGATTTGAAGTAGAAGCCTGGTCCTAATCAGTATCCAGGTCCAGAGCTCTCCCACACAGATAATTAGTTTCTGGTTCCTGGGGACATAGAATAGACAGTGCAGCTTCTACATAGGACCCTCGGCATATGTCCGATCATCATGAGAAAATGTCCTCAGTATGAAAGGAGGACCAGGAAGTAGCTGAAGTCTCCAGATAGAGCTTGTGTGATGCCAGACCCCTTTCTTCTTAGTTATTAGTTAATTCTTCTTTATTATACATACCACATAGTCTGTGGTAGTAATTGGACACAAACGCCATGGCTATTTTTGCCAAAGAAAAATGAGAATAATAACTAACAAGACAACTCTATAGAAGTGAATTGTCCCCTATTCTGATTTCACATGGAATAAAATACACAGCAACATTTCAGATCATCCCCTACCTGGCATTGAAAAATATCCCACTGCAAACCCTACTGAGTGAGTCACCACATGAACTATGAACCGTAAGTCAAGAAAACCTCGCCATCATTAAAGAACACATTTCACATTATCATCTCAACTTTCACATGCCAAAGATTAGAAAACTTGTACAAATCTCAGTGACTTCATTATTCGTACTACAAGTTGCTAATAACTTTCTGAGGCGCTGTCCATGATGTGAGAAGACAATCAGCTCCTAGAGATAGATGGCTTGTCAAAATGATACACTCTCTGTATGTTTAATGTAAGAAAAAATGAAAATGATATGATTTTGAAAATATACTGATGAGATGCCTAGACTTAATTTGGGACTTGAAAGCAAAGAAAATGTCACATCACCACTAACCAGGGTCAACAGAAAGAGCAAGCTTGAGGAACTGCCTGCCTTCCCCCCCCCCCCCCCCCCCCCCCCGGCCTTCTCAAAAATGAAGCCTTCATCCCCATGAGCTGGCTGAGCTCCTCAAGGGGAAAAAAATGAATGGAAGAAAAAAAAATGCTGGGTCAAAACAATTGGGTGCCGTGCTGCAGAACGTGGTCCCAGAATGAATGTATGATTTCCTCTGTCATTCTGGGTTGCGTCTGTACTCCTGAGCCGGAATTGCCTGGAAAGCAGTCTGCAGAACAAGCTGGGCAAGCAGAAAAGAATGTGCTGCCTTTCGCTTTCACTAAGTGGATCAAAGGCTTCCCAAGCAAGTGTAGAGAACTCGGCTCTCCAGCACTGTGTCTGTCTGTCTGTCTGTCTGTCTGTCTGTCTGTCTGTCTGTCTGTCTCTCTCTCTCTCTCTCTCTCTCTCTCTCTCTCTCTCTCTCTCTCTCTCTCTCTCTCTGTGTGTGTGTGTGTGTGTGTGTGTGTGTGTGTGTGTGTGTGTGTACGCACACACATGCCCCCGTGGTGGCTCACATATTATAATTCCAGAACTGAGAAGGCAGAAGGCAGTGAAGAGAATACCCAGAGTGAAATGACTAGTTGAATGCTGAATGAGCTACATCTGGACTCAACTGAGAGAGCTTGCCTAAATAAGATAGAAAGCAAGGCAAAGAAGGGGAAAAAAAGACTCCTTGAGACAGAATGGGAGTATGTGACAGGCACATAGTATGCACAGGCACCCTCCACGTACACACATGTGCCCACAGTGTATGAACATGCCTATACATACACATATATGCACATGCGGAAACTAAACCCTTACCTCATTTCTTACCGTTTCCTGGCACCCTCCATATTGGTGGCTTAGTAGTTTTCTTATTTTATCTCTTTATGCCTTCATCTATTTTGGACTTCTCAACTACTTTTTCTTTAGTGTGTATGGTGAGGGGGAATGTACCCTCAGAGACCAGAAGTATGTGTGTAATTCACTGAAGTTGGAGTTACAGAAAGTTACAAACTATCCTATTTGGGTGCCAGAAACTGATCTCAGGTCCTCCAGATGAGCATCAAGAGTGCTTAACCACTGAGCCAACTCTCCAACCCCAATGAATTTTTTCTTTCTACAATACCATCTATTAATACTCCTCTAAGTAACATATTAAAGATATAGCCTCATAATACAACGATTTGAAGAATAAAGACATTAAAAGTGATGTTAAAGGATGTTTCCTGCATTGTATATTCAAATGCTGACTTCTGTGCCAGCAGAGAACTGGTTGCAGTTTGGACTTTGGTATTGTTATTATTATGAAGCATCTGATGACTCAAAGTTCTGGTTCTGTAAACATTGTTCTCCGTCACGTCACTCTGAGACCTCACAGCCACAGCCAAGGACTAGTGCTAGTTGGACCACTTTAGGTTAAATAAAAAGCAGAACAGACAAGAGATGGGCAGGAGAGGAAAAGGCACGACTTCTGGATCCACAGAAGGAAAAGGAGAGGGACAAAAGGAGGGAGAGGGAGAGAGCGGGAATGGGGGACATCACCACTGGAGTGCAGATAAAGAAGAAGGTTCCAGGCAAGGCAAACATGCCAAATAGCAGGCCACGCAGCAGTGAATCTTCCTGGCTATCGTGCCCAAAGCTTATTACAAATATAATAAGTCTCTGGGTCATTATTCAGAGCTGGGGTGGGCATAGAAAAGACAATGTTTACACACTTGATATTCTTTTTTGTTTTGAAGTAATTCATATGATTGGTTTCAAGTTGTTATCTGTATATAGAGGATCAGATGGAGGGTGGTATAGTTTAGTCAAAAGGAAGAGACAGAAAGCAAATGTTTGTCTACCATGTTGAAGACTTAGCATTTGGGCATTAGATAAAACATTATATATGACTTCCTTTCTTCTTAAAAATTGCTCAGATAAGCTATGTAAAATTTATAAATAGGGAAAATAATTTGCCCTGGAACATATTTTTATCAAGTGACTGAACTATTATTGAGGTGAGGGTGTCTGCATTGTTGACTTATGTCTACACAATAGGGATTCAGTAAAAATATAAGAACACTTGATCACCCGGTATCTATGATCTTTCCACATACACTGCCCATTGATCCCCAAAGGAGAAATGAAATTCTCAGATCAGCATTCCAATCTTCTGATTCAAATGTTGTTCACCCCCTTGTCTGTCCTGTATTCATTACAGTAACCTTCCAATGACTTCCTGAAAGTTGCCTTTGACAGGTAGAATGAAAATGAATGACACAGGAAGCTCAGTTTTAAAAAATGGGAGGCAGGGAGCTTCTTTGGCATTTTGGTATACCTAGAAACACATCCGCAGCCTAAGAAAATATAATCCAAAGAGTTTATATGAGAGCACATATTTAACAGTAGTCCCCAACATCTAAAGAAATGCTTATGACTTGTGTTCAGTGATGCCGATAAATGACCCCTCATAATGATACTGTAAGTAATTCCTTCCCCGAGACTTGAAGGCAACCCCTCACCTATGTATCTCAGAGTAATCTCTCCTCAATGCTCCTGTAATAAAACACTCAACCATGATACTGGAAGTAACTCCAAGTCAACTCATTGGTTCTCTAAGAAAGACTGGTTGACATCATTTCTTTCACATGCCCTCTGTTTTATCAGAAGTTAAGAGACTTAGACTCCCCAGCAAATGCGATCCAACCCGTGGTATACATGGTTCTGACCTACCAGCTTAATAGTTAATCATTGAAGTTCTGGACTTAAACAGCCTCATTATCTGATGATACCCGATGCATTTGTGTGTGGGGTGTATGTGTAAGTAACAATGTCTTTATTATAAACATGGTCTTAGATACATCACCAAATCTTCAAAATAGGTAAAGATAAAATTTACTGGAAAATAGGATCCATAATGTGTGGATGCCTGAGCCAATGAAGCATCCTATAATTCGGTACATACTCAGGGCTCAGAGCTAGACAGCATGTGATTAAGAGCTATCAGAGGTTGAAAAAAGTTTATGCTTAAATTATACATGATAAATCTGGGAAAATCCACCCAGCAGAGGGGGCTGTAGGCTTAAGAGTTCCATGTGCCACAATATGCAAATGAGCAAATCTTGAAATTCCATTTACTGGTATACAGCAAATACTTATTATTGAAAAAGTATAAACTATAACTATGTATGTATCTCTAGACCCCCTCTCTCTCTTTCTCTCTCTCTCTGTCTCTCTCTCTCTCTGTCTCTCTCTCTCTCTCTCTCTCTCTCTATATATATATATATATATATACATATACATATGTGTGTGTGTGTGTATATATATATATATCCATGTGTGTATGTGTGTAAAATATATTCATCTACTATGTATAATTTAAAGTCATTAAACTATAATTAGACTTTGGAATTAGAGCTTTGATGTGGAGAATAGAGGGATGGATATATTTAATTTCAAGAACATATATGAAGCAAAAAAATCAATGAAAAATATGAAGCAAAAAAACAGATGAAAATGTGAAGAGATACTTGATCTGCTTATCCAAAAGCTTAAATGATTCTAAAATTTTATATGAAGTTCAAAATTATAGAGTGAATGGACAAGTCCTCAAGGCTCTCATAGTACTGATAACAAGCTTGCTCTGTACTTGGAATGTTCTGACTTAATACATGCTGTGGGTTTTTGGCTTGGGATGTAGTAAAGCAGCAACTAACATCCATAACTGCTTCAAATGTCTGGAGCTACTCAAAGCTGTTTAGTTTTTTCTCAAAATAACTAAACCCAAAAACTAGAGATCAAGGCTTCAAATAAATCAGGAGACAATGAGGACATAAGCGCAAGGTGATTGCCAAGAGACTGAGAAGAGTTCAGAAAGCTTATTTGTAGTCAAACAGATTGATTAGTTATAACAAGCAACTTTTCTGATCTATATACAATGGAGTCATTAATCTCAGTTCTCCAAAGACATGAAAAACAAAGTGTTAAGTGTAGTTCTTAGAGAAGTCATTGACAGTTAAATAATGAGGAGCAGAGCAGCACAGGAATCAGCAGCACAGAGTTCACAAGGGTGGGGCTGGGAGACAGGCCACCCTACAATGAAGAAATCTGAGACTCCAGAAGGGCGCAGGGAGACCTCAGAGCCACAGTTGAGGACTAGCACTAGCTGGACCACTGTCAGGGCTGCTAAAGAGATCTCTAGGGTCTCAGTAATCTTCCACTGCACAAAAGAACTTTAAAATTTTGCAATTTTTGTTGATGCAACCTCCAAACATACTTTATCATCATAAGTATTACAATTTGCACTTTAAAAAAAGTAAAATAAAAATCTTCTCCTGGCTACATTTAACCAAAACAAATCACACAAGTTACACATAGACATAGACGTAGACGTAGACGTAGACATAGACATAGACATATACACATATACATAGACATATAGACACATAGACACATAGACATAGGCATAGGCATAGACATAGACAGACACATAGACATAGACACATAGACACATAGGCGTAGGCATAGACATAGACATAGACATATAGATACATAGACACATAGACATAGACACATAGACATAGACACAGGCATAGACATAGACAGACACATAGACCCATAGACATAGGCATAGGCATAGACATAGACACGTAGACAAAGACATAGACATAGCACATAGACACATAGACATAGACATAGACACATAGACACATAGACATAGGCATAGGCATAGACATAGGTATAGATATAGACATATACATGTATATATACATATATATAAACACACACACACATATATGTATATATAGACATAGACACAGACACATAGACGTAGACATAGGTATAGACATAGACATATACATGTATATATACATATATAAATACATACATACATATACCGATATGTATATACATACATATATACATATGCATATATGTATATTTTAAACTGGTTCCTGGGTTGCCAGCTTACTCGGCAAACTACTTTCTACAGATGGAGTGCTTATTTCAAAATATTTTCAATTTTTTATATAATTAAAAAAACAAATATGTAAATTTTTGAAATGACCTTTTCATTTGCCTTTAAAAGATTTTTTTTTCTGATTTGGTCAATTGATGACATGGAGACTTTAGTGAACAATTCAATGTCCCTGCTTTCTCTGGAACAATATCCACACTGTTAGTGTTCCAAATGTAGTAACATATTTTATTATGGCCATTTAATAAATGACCAGTATTTGGCAATATAAATTTATATTCTCACCAGCCTTCAATCCCTTAAATCTATGTAGCAGAGTAACTTTATTTAAACATTGCAATAATTTAAGGGTGGTATAGATTTTAAAAGATAGACTGCTTATATAATCATTATAGATTTAAAAAGTCAGGTGAGAGAACTGAAGAAGTAGAGTGAGAGGAACTATGCAAGTTTTCAAAAATTCTTCAGCAGACATTTAATCTTTTTTTCTCTTTTTAATTTTTTCTCCAGGTGAAAGAAGTGTTAATTTTAATTTTGAAAATAAAATTTGCAACAATAGTAATAACTAATTTCTGGTTACTTGATTTTTAAGTGTTTTAAAGATTTAAGTGTTCTGGTTATTTAGAGCCAATTTTTCAAGTCTACACTTCTTACTGTAGGTTAAACTTTCTTTGACATACTACTGAGCATATGATAAGTATTTCAACTGTGTGACTTTGTAATGACCATTAAATGCGGTTTGAAACGTGGATTATTTTATAGCTTCACAGTTTACTTCAGATAGTATTCATTTAAAAGGCAATGTAGACATATGTTTCATAATACCATTGATATGTATGGAGTAGGAGAATTAAATAGCTTTGGTAGTAGGTTATTGGCTAGCATGCATGAAAGCCTCTATTTAATCCCCAGCATAGAAAATAACAACATAAAATCATTTTGCTCTCAGCATGTTTAGAATTATTTTTCCATAGACTACACAGCCTGCTTATCAGTTCGCCTCACCAGCCTGCAAAATAAAAGCCAAGATAGAACACAATTAGACAAACACTGTATATGGTACAATGAAAATCTTTGCTTTCTCTGCACTGGTTCAGTAATTGAGTAAAATCAGGTTGAATGGGATTGACAGTTGGTTTCCTTGGCTCAGATGAAAAACATCCAAGTTCACTATATGGGAAGGGCATTGGTTGCCTTTGGTCTTGTTGTAAATACCTGATAGAAGCAACTTAAGTGAGGAGGGATTTATTTTGACTCCTGATTTGAAAGAAAATCATTTGGACAAGAGGCATGGAGTCAGGGATGCCCATGGCAACATGAATATATGGCAAGGACTCATTTCTTCTTCATCTTTTAATGGAAAATAGAGCCAAGCTATGATAAAAGGTGGGGCTGGGCTACGTACCCCAACCATCTCCTACCAATAACTGACTTGCTTCAGTGAAGCCTCACCTACTAAAGGTTCTATAAAGTTAGGAACCAACATCAACAGGGACTCAGTAGTCAAATATCTAGGTCTATACAGATGAGGAGAGCATGATTTAACACTCACATCACAACAGGAAAATATCAAACATCAAAGCAAAATGATATGTCATGTTTCCACAGGGCACAGTTAATCAATCCAATGCCACTGGCAAGAGAGGGTGAGATAAGGAAAGATTCGTCAAAGATATTTGGGGAGGTTCTATTCTGCACAGTGTAGACAAGCTACTTTTCAAAATATAACCCCAAAGCAGGATGCATCATAGCTGTTAAAAACTCTTCTATTTATTCATATACTTATATTTGTAAACTTAAGTGGTATACAAAATAAATGGCATTTGTCAAGCATAGCCTGTATTCTGTTGTAGAGATAGAAATATAGTGTCTATTTTAATATTGTGAAGTTAGAACTTTAATGAAGTAGTCATTCTAATAATATCTTTGTAATTCAGTAAACTGCTTCAAGAAGGATGGATACCTATGTGGATAACAAATCACATTACATGTCACTTGTAAATAATAGAAGTCAGAAAAATAATTATCAAATTAAAACTGTTGAATGCACTCTTTAAAAATGATAAATTTAAGCTTGGTGTTCATGGTATATGCCTTTATTCCCAACACAGAGGCAGGCAAAGCCTTCTAGATCTACATGGTAAATTTTGTGACTGCTAAAGCTACATAATGAGACCCCATCCCAAAAACAAACAAACACTCAAAAAAATAGAAAAGAATTATTAAAAAAAATAAATAAAGCTAACCAGATGGAAGGAGAAGTAGTTGTTCTTCTGTTTCTTGAGGCTTATTGTAGGTTCTCTTTTCCAATGGTTGAATCCATTTGTTATTAGAAATTCTGGTTTCATTCATGTGACAGTTTGGATGACAGAGGAGAACACTTAGGGAGAAGAAAGGTTAAAAGAAACCATAATTCCAGTGGTGGCTCACTGTTAGATTTGGAGGTTTAGGGGAGAATGGACCCAGTGGAGAATCATGAGGCTTTTAACTGAGAAGGTCAAGAGCAACAGAGACTTATATTTTGAAGACCCAGGGATTTTTTTCCACTGTGAAGAAGCCTGATCAGAACGAATGGAGACATTCTTTGTCCCAGGAACAAAAAAGTAGGTACAGCTTCCTCCATAGGATGCAAAGCCAAGCTTCCAAATACTCCTAAAATTGCCACTGTGGTTCAAACTGCCACCCACTTACATGAAACTAGGATTTATAATGACAAAGGTGGCCAGCTGAGTAGAGCCATCAACTCAAGAAAACCAAAAATAACCCTCAAGAAATTAAGAACTACAACTCCAGGAAGCAAAAGACACTTTTATTTATCTTGAGTTTTTCTCATTGTATCTTTGATGCCTAAAATTTTAGAGAATAGTACAGTGAATCTATTAAGAGAATATTCAGAGGGGCTAAAGAGATGGCTCAGCTATTAAGAGCACTGACTGCTCTACCAGAGGTCCTGAGTTCAATTCTGAGCAATTCATGGTGGCTCATAACCATCTGTAACGGGATCCAATGCCCTCTTCTGGTGTGTCTGAAGAAAGCTACAGTGTACTTATATAAAAATGAATAAATATTTTTTTAAAATTAAAAAAAAAACAAGAGAATAATTCAGAAACCATTAAACAATGTGGTTGTTAAGATAGAAACTTAAGAATCCACTTTCATCTGAACATGTAAAGTTTAGAAGTCTTTACACTTACACACACACACACACACACACACACACACACACACACACACA
>JADRCD010097462.1:0-11922 GCA_019843815.1 Montemys delectorum | reverse complement strand
GTTTTGAAACATTCACGTTTCTGTTTCGGACACCATGTGTAATGTGTTATAACAGAGAAAAAGCTACTTTTAGCTACATGCTGCACAAAACACATTGGAAACGGAATGCTTCTCAGTTCTTTCTCAGAAACGAATCAGGAAAGTTATGCCTTTAGTGTTCAACTGCAGTTCTAGTTTTAAGATGTTTGAAGATAGAAGTGAGTTTCTTAGAAGAAAAAATGAGCATTTCTAACCAGGTTTTAATGTAGTTTCAAACTTCTGTGCTTAATGTATTTCCTTTACCAAACCATACTGATTCAACTTAGTTTCAAGAACCTTCACGTTTCTGTTTGGCACAACACTGTGTAATGTGTTATAACCGAGAAAAAGCTACTTTTAGATAGACGATACACAAAACACATTGGAAAGTGAATGCATCTCAGTTCTTTCTCAGAAACGAATCAGGAAAGTTGTGCTTTTAGAGTTCAACTGCACATTTTTGTGTTAAGACATTTGAAGATAGAAGTGAGTTTCTTAGAATAAAATAAGAACGTTTCTAAGTAGGTTTTAATGTAGTTTCAAACTTCTGTGCTTAATGTATTTGCTTTACCAAACCAACTGATTTAACTTAGTTTCAAGAACATTCACGTTTCTGTATTGGACAACAATGTGTAATGTGTTATAACCGAGAAAAAGCTACTTTTAGCTAGACGCTACAGAAAACACATTGGAAACTTAATTCCTCTCAGTTCTTTCTCAGAAAAGAATGTGGAAAGTTGTGATCTTAGTGCTCAACTGTACTTTTAATTTTAAGGGGTTTGAAGATAGAATTGAGTTTCTTAGAAGAAAATAAGAGCGTTTCTAACCATGATTTAAATGTAGTTTCAAACTTCTGTGCTTAATGTATTTCCTTTACCAAACCACACTGATTCTACTTAGTTTCAAGAACATTCACGTTTCTGTTTCGCACAACACTGTGTAATGTGTTATAACTATGAAAAAACTACTTTTAACTAGATGCTACACAAAACACATTGGAAATTGAATGCATCTCATATCTTTTTAGAAACGAATCAGGAAAGTTGTGCTTTTAGTGTTCAACTGCACTTTTGGTTTTAAGATGATGGAAGATAGAAGTGAGTTTCTTAGAAAAAAATAAGAGCGTTTCTCACCAGGTTTTAAATGTAGTTTCAAACTTCTTTTCTTAATGTATTTCCTTTACAAACCACACTGATTCAACTTAATTTCGAGAACATTCATGTTTCTGTTTCAAAAGACAATTTGTAATGTGTTATAACCGAGAAAAAGCTACTTTCAGCTACATGCTACACAAAACACATTGGAAATTGAATGTGTCTCAGTTGTTTTTCAGTAATGAATTAGAAAAGTTGTGCTTTTAATATTCAACTGCACTTTTATTTTTAAGATGTTTGAAGATAGAAGTGAGTTTTTTAAAAGAAAATAAGAGTGTTTCTAACCAGGTATTAAATGTAGTTTCAAACTTCTGTGCTTAATTTATTTCCTTTACTAAACCACACTGATTTACTTAGTTTAAGAACATTCACGTTTCTGTTTGGTACAACACTGTGTAATGTGTTATAACTAAGAAAAAGCTACTTTTACCTAGATGCTCCCCAAAACACATTGTAAATTGAATGTGTCTCAGTTCTTTCTCAGAATCGAATCAGAAAGTTGTGCTTTAAGTGTTAAACTGCACTTTTTGTTTTAAGACGTTTGAAGATAGAAGTGAGTTTGTTAGAAGAAAAAAAACTGCGTTTCTAACCAGGTTTTAAATGTTGTTTCAAACTTCTGTGCTTAATGTATTTCCTTTACCAAACCACACTGATTTAACTTAGTTTCAAGAGATCCACCTTTCTATTTCACACAACACTGTGTTATGTGTTATAACCAAGAAAAAGTTAATTTTAGCTAGACGCTACACAAAACACATTGGAAACTGAATGCATCTCAGTTGTTTTTCAGTAACGAATCAGGAAGGTTGTACTTATAGTGTAAAACTGCACTTTTAGTTTTAAGACATTTGAAGATAGAAGTTTGTTTCTTAGAAGAAAATAAGAACGTTTCTAAGAAGGTTTTAAATGTAGTTTCAAACTTTTGTGTGAAATGTATTTCCTTTACCAAACCACACTGATTCTACTTAGTTTCAAGAACATTCACGTTTCTGTTTCGCACAACACTGTGTAATGTGTTGTAACTGAAAAAAACTACTTTTACCTAGACGCTACACAAAACACATTGGAAACTGAATGCATCTCAGTTCTTTCTAGGAACAAATCAGGAAAGTTGTGCTTTTAGTGTTCAACTGCAGTTTTATTTTTAAGACCTTTGAAGATAGAAGTTAGTTTCTTAGAAGAAAATAAGAGCGTTTTCAACCAGATTTTAATGTAGTTTCAAACTTCTGTGCTTAATGTATTTCCCTTACCAAAACACACTGATTCCACTTAGTTTCAAGAATATCCACCTTTATATTTCGCACAACAATGTGTTATGTGTTATAACCAATAAAAACTACTTTTAGCTAGATGCTACGCAAAACACATTGGAAACTGAAAACATCTCAGTTGTTTTTCAGAATCGAATCAAAAAAGTTGTACTTTTAGTGTTCTTCTGCACTTTTAGTCCTTTGAAGATAGACGTGAGATTCTTAGAAGAAAATAAGTGCCTTTCTAACCAGGATTTAAATGTAGTTTCAAACTTCTGTGCTTAATATATTCCCTTGACCAAACCACACGGATTCAACTTAGTTTCAAGAACATTCACGTTTAGGTTTTGGACAAAACTGTGTAATGTGTTATAACCGAGAAAAAGCTACTTTTATCTAGACACTACACAAAACACATTGGAAACTGAATGAATCCCAGTTCTTTCTCAGAAACAAATCAGGAAAGTCGTACTTTTAGTGTTCAACTGCACTTTTAGCTTTAAGACGTTTGAAGATAGAAGATAGTTTCTGAGAAGAAAATAAGAGCATTTCTAATAAGGTTATAAATGTGGTTTCAAATTACTGTGCTTAATGTATTTCCTTTACCAAACCAGACTGATTCAACTTAGTTTCAAGAACATTCACATTTCTGTTTCGCACAACACTGTGTAATGTGTTATAACCGAGAAAAAGCTACTTTTAGCTAGAGCTACACAAAACACAATGGAAACTAAATGTGTCGCAGTTCTTTCTCAGAAACAAATCAGGAAAGTTGTCCTTTTAGTGTTCAACTGCACCATTTTTTTTAAGACGTTTGAAGATAGAAGTGAGTTTCTTAGAAGAAAATAACATCATTTTTAACCAGGTTTTAAATGTAGTTTCAAACTTTTGTGTGAAATGTATTTCCTTTACCAAACCACACTGATTCTACTTAGTTCCAAGAACATTAACGTTTCTGTTTGGCACAACACTGTGTTGTGTTATAACCGAGAAAATGCTACTTTTATCTAGATGCTACACAAAACACAATGGAAAGTGAATGCATCTCAGTTCTATCTCAGAAACGAATCAGGAAAGTTGTGCTTTTAGTGTTCTTCTGCACTTTTAGTTTGAAGACCATTGAAGAGAGAAGTGAGTTTCTTAGAAGAAAATAACATCGTGTTTAACCAGGATTTAAATGTAGTTTCAAACTTTTGTGTGAAATGTATTTCTTTTACCAAAGCACACTGATTCAACTTAGTTTCAAGAACATTCACGTTTCTGTTTCGCACAACACTGTGTAATGTGTTATAACTGAGAAAAAGTTACATTTAGCTAGACACTACACAAAACACATTGGAAACATAATGTGTCTCAGTTCTTTCTCAGGAACGAATCAGGAAAGTTGTGCTTTTAGTGTTCAACTGCACTTTTAGTTTTAAGACTTTAAAGATAGAAGTGAGTTTCTTAGAAGAAAATAACAGTGTTCTTACCAGGTTTTAATGTAGTTAAAAACTTCTGTGCTTAATGTATTTCCTTTACCAAAGCACACTGATTCAACTTAGTTTCAAGAATATCCACCTTTCTGTTTCACACAACAAGGTGTTATATGTTATAACCGAGAAAAAGCTACTTTTGTCTAGATGCTACACAAAACACATTGGAAACTGAATGCATCTAAATTGTTTATCAGAACCGAATCAGGAAAGTTGTGCTTTTAGTGTTCAACTGCACTTTTAGTTTTAAGTCGGGTGAAGATAGACGTGAGATTCTTAGAAGAAAATAAGAGTGTTTCAAACCAGGTTTTAAATGTAGTTTCAAACTTTTGTGCTTAAAGAATTTCCTTTAAGAAACTACACTGATTCAACTTAGTTTCAAAAACATTCACGTTTCTGTTTTGCACAACACTGTGTAATGTGTTATAAGCTAGAAAAAGCTACTTTTAGCTAGACACTATACAAAACACATTGGAAACTGAATGCATCTCAGTTCTTTCTCAGAAACGAATCAGGAAAGTTGTGCTTTTAGTGTTCAACTGCACTTTTGGTTTTAAGAAGTTGGAAGATATAAGTGAGTTTCTGACAATAAAATAAGAGCGTTTATAACCAGGTTTGAAATGCAGTTTCAAAGTTCTGTGCTTAATGTATTTCCTTTAGCAAATCACACTGATTCAACTTAGTTTCAAGAATATCCACGTTTCTGTTTCGCACAACACTGTGTAATGTGTTATAACTGAAAAAAACTACTTTTAGCTAGACACTACACAAAACACATTGGAAACTGAATGCTTCTCAGTTCTTTCTCAGAAACGAATCATGAAAGTTGTGCTTTTAGTGTTCAACTGCACTTTTAGTCTTAAGACTTTTGAAGATAGAAGTGATTTTCTTAGGAGAAAATAAGAGCGTTTCTATCCAGGTTTTTAAATGTAGTTTCAAACTTCTGTGCTTAATGAATTTCCTTTAAGAAACCACACTGATTCAACTTAGTTTCAAGAACATTCACGTTTCTGTTTGGCACAACACTGTGTAATGTGTTATAACCGAGAAAAAGGTACTTTTAGCTAGACACTGAACAAAACACATTGGAAACTGAATGTGTCTCAGTTCTTTCTCAGAAACGAATCATGAAAGTTGTGCTTTTAGTGTTCAAGTGCACTTTTTTTTAAGACGTTTAAAGATAGAAGTTAGTTTCTTAGAAGAAAATAACATCGTTTTTAACTAGGTTTTAAATGTAGTTTCTAAATATTGTGTGAATTGTATTTCCTTTACCAAACCACAGTGATTCAACATAGTTTTAAGAACATTCACGTTTCTGTTTTGGACAACACTGTGTAATGTGTTATAACTAAGAAAAAGCTACTTTTACCTAGATGCTCCCCAAACATAATGGAAAATGAAGGCGTCTCAGTTCTTTCTCAGAATCGAATCAGAAAGTTGTGCTTTAAGTGTTAAACTGCACTTTTAGTTTTAAGACCTTTGAAGATAGAAGTGAGTTTGTTAGAAGAAAAAAAACTGCGTTTCTAACCAGGTTTTAAATGTAGTTTCAAACTTCTGTGCTTAATGTATTTCCTTTACCAAACCAACTGATTCAACTTAGTTTAAAGAATATCCACCTTTCTATTTCGCACAACACTGTGTTATGTGTTATAACCAAGAAAGAGCTAATTTTAGCTAGATGCTACACAAAACACATTGGAAACTGAATGCATCTCAGTTGTTTTTCAGTAACGAATCAGGAACGTTGTGCTTATAGTGTAAACCTGCACTTTTAGTTTTAAGACATTTGAAGATAGAAGTTTGTTTCTTAGAAGAAAATAAGAACGTTTCTAAGAAGGTTTTAAATGTAGTTTCAAACTTTTGTGTGAAATGTATTTCCTTTACCAAACCACACTGATTCTACTTAGTTTCAAGAACATTCACGTTTCTGTGTCGCACAATACTGTGTAATGTGTTATAACTGAAAAAAAACTACTTTTACCTAGACGCTACACAAAACACATTGGAAACTGAATGCATCTCAGTTCTTTCTCAGAAACAAATAAGGAAAGTTGTGCTTTTAGTGTTCAACTGCACTTTTAGTTTTAAGACCATTGAAGAGAGAAGTGAGTTTCTTAGAAGAAAGTAACATCGTTTATAACCAGGATTTAAATGTAGTTTCAAACTTTTGTGTGAAATGTATTTCTTTTACCAAAAAACACTGATTCAACTTAGTTTCAAGAACATTCACGTTTCTGTTTTGTACAACACTGTGTAATGTGTTATAACTGAAAAAAAAGCTACATTTAGCTAGACGCTACACAAAACGCAATGGAAACATAATGTGTCTCAGTTCTTTCTCAGAAACGAATCAGGAAAGTTGTGCTTTTAGTGTTCAACTGCACTTTTAGTTTTAAGACTTTTGAAGATAGAAGTGAGTTTCTTAGAAGATAATAAGAGAATTTCTAACCAGGTTTTAAATGTAGTTTCAAACTTCTCTTCTTAATATATTTCCTTTCTCAAACCACACTGATTCAACTTAGTTTCAAGAACATTCAGGTTTCTGTTTTGAACAAAACTGTGTAATGTGTTATTACCGAAAAAAAGCTACTTTTATCTAGATTCTACACAAAACACATTTGAAACTGAATGCACCGCAGTTCTTTCTCAGAAAAAAATCAGGAAAGTTGTACTTTTTGTGTTCAACTGCACTTTAAGCTTTAAGACATTATAAGATAGGACATAGTTTCTGAAAAGAAAATAAGAGCATTTCTAACCATGTTATAAATGTAGTTTCAAACTTCTGTTCCTAATCTACATCCTTTACCAAACCACACTGATTCAACTTAGCTTCAAGAACATTCACGTTTCTGTTTGGCACAACACTGTGTAATGTGTAGTAACCTAGAAAAAGCTACTTTTAGCTAGATGCTACACAAAAAACATTGGAAACTGAATGCGTCTCAATTTTTTCTCAGAAACGAATCAGGAAAGTTGTGATTTTAGTGTTCAACTGCGCTTTTGGTTTTAAGATGTTTGAAGATAGAAGTGAGTTTCTTAGAAGAAAATAACAGCGTTTTTAACCAGGTTTTAATGTAGTTTCAAACTTCTGTGCTTAATGTATTTCCTTTACCGAACCACACTGATTCAACTTAGTTTCAAGAATATCCACCTTTCTGTTTCGCACAACAATGTATTAGGTATTATAACCAAGAAAAAGCTACTTTTACCTAGATGCTACACAAAACACATTGGAAGCTGAATGCATCTCAGGTGTTTTTCAGAATCGTATCAGGAAAGTTGTGCTTTTAGTGTTCAACTGCACTTTTAATTTTAAGATGTTTGAAGAGAGACATGAGATTCTTAGTGGAAAATAAGAGCGTTTTAACCAGGTTTTAAATGTAGTTTCAAACTCCTGTTCTTAACGTATTTCCTTTACCAAACCACACTGATTAAACTTAGTTCCAAGAATATTCACGTTTCTGTTTGATACAACACTGTGTAATGTGTTATAACTGAGAAAAAGGTACTTTTAGCTAGACACTACACAAAGCATATTGGAAACGGAATGCGTCTCAGTTCATTCTCAGAAACGAATTAGGAAATTGTGATTTTAGTGTTCAACTGCACTTTTGGTTTTAAGAGGTTGGAAGATAGACTTGAGATTCTTAGAAGAAAATAATAGCGTTTCTAACCAGGTTTTAAATGTAGTTTCTAACATCTGTGCTTAATATATTTCCTATACTAAACCACACTGATTCAACTTAGTTTCGAGAACATTCACGTTTCTGTTTTTGACAACAATGTGTAATGTATTATAACCGAGAAAAAGCTACTTTTATCTAGATGCTACACAAAACACATTGGAAACTGAATATATCGCAGTTCTTTCTCAGAAACAAATCAGGAAAGTTGTGCTTTTAGTGTTCAACTGCACTTTTACTTTTCAGACGTTTGAGGATAGAAGTTAGTTTCTTAGAAGAAAATAACAGCATTTTTAACCAGGTATTAAATGTAGTTTCAAACTTTTGTATGAAATGTATTTCCTTTAAGAAAGCTAACTGATTCAACCTCGTTTCAAGAACATTCACTTTTCTCTTTCACACAACACTGTGTAATGTGTCATAACTGAGAAAAAGCTACTTTTAGATACATGCTACACAAACACATTGGAAATTGAATGTGTCTCAGTTCTTTCTCAGAACCGAATCAGGAATGTTGTGCTTTTAGTGTTCAACTGCACTTGTAGTTTTAAGACATTTGAAGATAGAAGTGAGTTTCTTAGAGGAAATAAGAACATTTCTAACCAGGTTTTAAATGTAGTTTCAAACTTCTGTGCATAATGTATTTCCTTTATCAAACCACACTGATTAAACTTAGTTTCAAGAACATTCACGTTTATGTTTCGTACAACACTTTGTAATGTGTTATAACCCAAAAAAATGGACTTTCAGTTGGAAGGTACACAAAACACATTGGAAATTGAATCCCTCTAAGTTCCTTCTCAGAAAAGAAGTAGGAAAGTTATGCTTTTAGTGTTCAACTGCACTCTTAGTTTTAAGATGTTTGAAGATAGACGTGTGTTTCTTAGAAGAAAATAAGAGCGTTTCTAACCATGTTTTAAATGTAGTTTCAAAACTCTGTTCTTAACGTATTTCCTTTAACAAACCACACTGATTCAACTTAGTTTCAAGAACATTCACGTTTCTGTTTTGGACAACAATATGTAATGTTTATCTGAGAAAAAAGCTACTTTAACTAGATGCTACACAAAACACATTGGAAACTGAATGTGTCTCAGTTCTTTCTCAGAAAGGAATCAGGAAAGTTGTGCTTTTAGTGTTCAACTGCACTTTTAGTTTTAAGACGTTTGAAGATAGAAGTGAGTCTTTTAGAAGAAAATTAGAGCATTTCTAACCAGGTTTTTAATGTGGTTTCAAACTTCTGTGCTTAATGTATTTCCTTTACCAAACCACACTGATTCAAATGAGTATCAAGAACATTCACTTTTCTGTTTCGCACAACACTGTGTAATGTGTTATAACTGAGAAAATGCTACGTTTAGCTAGATGCTACACAAAACACACTGGAACCTGAATGTGTCTGAGTTCTTTCTCAGAAACAAATCAGGAAAGTTGTGCTTTTAGTGTTCAACTGCACTTTCAGTTTTAAGACGTTTGAAGATAGAAGTTAGTTTCTTAGAAGAAAATAGCAGCATTTCTAACCATTTTTAAAATGTAGTTTCAAACTTCTGTTCTTAATGTATTTCCTTTACCAAACCACACTGATTCAACTTAATTTCAAGAATATTCACTTTTCTGTTTTGGACAACAATGTGTAATGTTTATCGGAGAAAAAGCTTCTTTAACTATACGCTACACAAAACACATTGGAAACTGAATGTGTCTCAGTTCTTTCTCAGAAAGAAATCAGGAAAGTTGTGTTTTTAGTGTTCAACTGCACTTTTAGTTTTAAGACGTTTGAAGATAGATGTGATTTTCTTAGAAGAAAATAAGAGCATTTCTAACCAAACTTCTATTCTTAATGTATTTCCTTTACCAAACCACACTGATTCAACTTAATTTCACGAACATTCACGTTTCTGTTTGGCACAACAATGTGTAATGTGTTATAACCGAGAAAAAGCAAGTTTTATCTAGACGCAACAGAAAACACAATGGTAAATGAATGCGTCTCAGTTCTTTCTCAGAAACAAATCAGGAATGTTGTGCTTTTAGTGTTCAACTGCACTTTTAGGTTAAAGACGTTTGAAGATAGAAGTGAGTTTCTTAGAAGAAAATAAGAGCGTTTCTTACAAGGTTTTAAATGTAGTTTCAAATTTCTGTGCTTAATGTATTTCTTTTACCAAACCACACTGATTCAACTTAGTTACACAACATTGACGGTTTTGTTTGGTACAAAACTGTGTAATGTGTTATAACCGAGAAAAAGCTACTTTTAGCTAGACGCTACACAAAACACATTGGAAAATGAATGCTTCTCAGTTCTTTCCAAGAAATAAATCAGGAATGTTGTGCTTTTAGTGTTCAACTGCACTTTTAATTTTAAGATGTTTGAAGATAGAAGTGAGTTTCTTAGAAGAATATTACAGGGTTTTTAACTAAGTTTTAAATGTAGTTTCAAACTTCTGTGTGAAATGTATTTCCTTTACCAAAACACACTGGTTCTACATAGTTTAAAGAAAATTCAAATTTCTGTTTCATACATCACTGTGTAATGTGTTATAACCGAGAAAAAGCTACTTTGAGCTAGATGCTACACAAAAAACATTGGAAACATAATACGTCTTATTTCTATCTCAGAAACGAACAAGGAACGTTGTGCTTCTAGTGTTCAACTGTACTTATAGTTTTAAGACTTTTGAAGATAGAAGTGAGTTTCTAGAAAAAAATAAGATCATTTCTAACCAGGTTTTAAATGTAGTTTCAACCTTCTGTGCTTAATGAATTTCATTTAACAAACCACACTGATACCACTTAGTTTCAAGAAAATTCACGTTTCTGTTTGGCACAACACTGTGTAATGTGTTATAACCGAGAAAAAGCTACTTTTAGCTAGATGCTACACAAAACACATTGGAAACTGAAGGAGTCCCAATTCTTTCTCAGAAACGAATTAGGAAAGTGGTGCTTTTAGAGTTCAACTGCACTTTTAGTCTTAACATGTTTGAAGATAGAAGTGAGTTTCTTAGAAGAAAATAAGAGCGTTTCTAACCACATTTTAAATGTAGTTTCAAACTTCTGTGTTTAATGTATTTCCTTTACCAAACCACACTGATTCTAATTTGTTTAAATAAAATTCATGTTCCTGTTTCATACAACACTGTGTAATGTGATATAACCGAGAAAAAGCTACTTTTAGCAAGATGCTACACTAAACACATTGGAAACTAAATGCGTCTCAGTTCTTTCTCAGAAACGAATCAGGAAAGTTGTGCTTTTAGTGTTCAACTGTACTTTTAGTTTTAAGACGTTTGAAGATAGAAGTGAGTTTCTAATAAAAATATAAGAGCATTTCTAACCAGATTTAAGTGTAGTTTCAAATTTCTGTGCTTAATGTACTTCCTTTACTAAAGCGTTCTGATTCAACTTAGTTTCAAGAACTTACACGTTTCTGTTTTGGACATCAATGAGTAATGTGTTATAACCGAGAAAAAGCTACTTTTAGCTAGACACTACACAAAACACGTTGGAAACTCAATGCGTCACAGTTATTTCACAGAAACGAATCAGGAAAGTGGTTTTTGTGTTCAACTGCACTTTTAGTTTTAGACGTTTGAAGATAGAAGTTAGTTTCTTAGAAGAAAATAAGTGCGCTTATAATCAGGTTTTAAATGTAGTTTCAAACTTCTATGCTTAATGTATTTCCTTTACCAAACCACACTGATTCAACTTAGTTAAATGAAGGTTCACATTTCTGGTTTAGACAACAATGTGTAATGTGTTGTAACCGAGAAAAAGTTACTTTTAGCTAGACACTACACAAAATATATTGGAAACTGAATGTGTCTCAGTTCTTTCTCAGAAACAAATCAGGAATGTTGTGCTTTTAGTGTTCAACTGCACTTTTAATTTTAAGACGTTTGAAGATAGAAATGAGTTTCTTAGAAGAAAATAACAGGGTTTTAACTAGGTTTTAAATGTAGTTTCAAACTTCTGTGTGAAATGTGTTTTCTTTACCAAACCACAGTGATTCTACTTAGTTTAAAGAAAATTCATGTTTCTGTTTCGTAGAACAATGTGTAATGTGTTATAACCGAGAAAAAGTTACTTTTAGCTAGACACTACCCAAAACACATTGGAAACTGAATGCCTCTCAATTCTTTCTCAGAAACGAATCAGGAAATTTGTGCTTTTAGAGTTCAACTGCACTTTTAGTTTTAAGACATTTGCAGATAGAAGTGAGTTTCTTAGAAGAAAATAAGAACATTTGTAACCAGGTTTTAAATATAGTTTCAAACTTCTGTTCTTAATGTATTTCCTTTACCAAACCACACTGATTTAACTTAGTTTCAAGAACATTCAC
>JADRCD010097461.1:0-15394 GCA_019843815.1 Montemys delectorum | reverse complement strand
CTGATATTAATTTGATGCTCTCCCAAGCTGGAGCAATCCTTGCATTGGGGAATGTTTGACACAAGTCTGTCATAGGAGTCCTTTTCGGATGGACTCTGCCTGGTATTCAGTGTAGCTGTAGTTGATTTAGAGTCTTCATTTTCTATTCACTAAAGGACCCAACAGGTATTCCAGCTATTTCATTTCTTAGCTCTGGAGTAGAGAGCCCTCGAGTTTATCTCTGTCTCCTCAAATATCTTTCTTCTCAATATCTTATGTTTTTAGTTTGGGTTTGTTATTGGTTTTGAATGTAGCAGTGACTCCTTTGTTCCTCTCCCCCCCCCCCTTTTCTTAATGTGTAGTGGGAGTAAAAATATACTCAAAGAATGTACTTTGCTTTGAAACTATATTTTTTTTTCAATAAAAGCTTCCCATAAACCAAAAAGCCACATAGAACAGGATAATTTCGGGTAGATGTTTAGTTTTTAAGGTATCGATTTTAAAGGTAAGATTATAAAGCTCAGACTGCTTTTCTAACTTGTATTTGCCTGGAAAAATCCAGTTTGTCCTTGAACTTCCTATCTTAATTTTGACATTGACCATGGTAAAAGGATCTCCGATGACATCATTTGCTCCAGCCACAGTTCAGCGTTCCACCACTGAGAGCACCTCTGTCCAAATCTGTAAGGCCTGGGCCTGCCCTTGGACTTGAGCAGATTTCTCTTAAGCAAAATATTATGCTACATGCCAGGCAATGCTGCAGTCCCTTCTTACATAAGCGAGCTCCAGGCCCATGTGGTGCAGGGTATGCTTGGAGCAGCAGTTAAAACAAGAGAGGGGCTGTTTCCATGCGAGTTGCTGAGGGCTGGCTGAAGTTTTGAATACAGTAAATTGGCAGCTAGAAATCTCACCTTGTATGTCTTTAGTGCTTAATTTAATTTTCCTTAGTTTTCTTTTCCTTCCATTACTTCATTTCTTTCCTCCTCCTCCTCTTCTTCTTTTGGAATGCTTTCCACTAATCTCAAACTCCAACTCACCATGGCCTTATAAAGGACATTTGAGAGCAGGCGTTTCTTCCAATGATCAAAGAAATAGAGAAGTTTAGTTAAGCAGAGTCGCTTCTAGTAGTCGAGCCAAAGAGCTAACTGGGAGCTAACTTGAGCTCTTGCTTGGGGCCAACCTAGGTTTTTCTCTAGAAGGTCATACTTTGTAAAAAAGTGTTTCATTAAAAAACATTGTATGTATGGCCTGTGGCCTCTGAACTAACTGTTCATCGTGTTAGCTCTCACTTTGGATGCTTTTGTTCACATAGCCTCTGCTTTGTAATTAGGAGTGAGGGCAGGGTCTGGAGCTTTTGTTCACCCCTCTGGTCCACCACCTTTCCCATCATCTTCAGGAATAACAAGGGATGGCTAGAGGTAGCCACCAGGACCTAGACATTTCCAAAACTTATTTGACACCACTCACAGAGTACTACTTAAGTCTCTAGAAATTTATTCAGGGGGCAAAATGAGAGGTCATATGTTTGGTTCATTTACAACAATGTGCCCTTCACTGTTCTTAGGGGCTTAGTTACAAAGGTAAAAAATGTAGTCGGATACCATCTTTACAGTACCTTCTATGTTGTAGACCTTGGGATGGATGCTTTAAGTATATTATCTCATTTAATCCTCACAATAACCCCTATTCCATAATGGTGGAAACTGAGGTTTAGGAAAGAGCCATACTCAGGCCGTACCCTGGCAATGCAAAGCAGACACAGAATAGTCAGTTAGACCTCATTTCCTGTTATGACCCATGGTGTGGCCACCAGGGAGCCACTGATACTCCACAGAAACATGGAAATCCTTGGTTTTCAGACATGACTACCCATTAGAAGTATTTGGGGTGCTTTTAAAACCACAAGTACCAGAGTCTCGTTGACCAGAGATCCTGACTTACTTATTCTATAGGAGGCTTTTGCATTGGTATTTTTAAATGCTTAAGTCAGTTTAGTAACATTAATTTTTAAAAATTGAAAATATCCTAAATATGTATCTTGACAAATCCCAGCAAACTGATACACCCATACACTTTTCATTTGGATTAAGCAACAGGTCATTATCAATGCCATTGAGTGCCTTTTGTGCCTTCTCAGTCATGATTGCTCATCAAGGAACACCGGACTCCTAAGAGAACAAAGTGTTGTGGGGGTGGGGAATTACCTGTTGGGGTATATGAGTTGGATAGTAAAGTGTGTGCTTGTTTGCATAAACTACCTTGCACTAAGCATACTATTTGAATAACTAGCATGTTGTAGGTACTACTGTTTTATTTTTTTATTGCTGAATAGTATTCCATTGTATGGATATGCCAATTTTTTTCCTATTTACTCATTGATGGACATTTAGAGTGTTTCCAGGGTTTTTTCGTGTGTGGTGTGGTGTGTGTGTGTGTGTGTGTGTGTGTGTGTGTGTGGTTGTTGTTGTTGTTGTTGTTGTTGTTTCAATGAACAATGTTGCCACGAATATCCTTGTGGATATCTTCTGAAGAACATTTCTGTTGAACTTATATATAGCAATAAAGTTGCTAGGTCACAGGGTATGTATATACCCTGCTTTAGGAAGTACCTCTAGAAAGGTTGCTAAAGGGACAAAGCATGAAGAATATGTGCTTTGAGCCGGGCAGTGGTGGCGCACCCCTTTAATCCCAGCACTTGAGAGGCAGAGGTAAGTGGATTTCTGAGTTCGAGGCCAGCCTGGTCTACAGAGTGAGTTCCAGGACAGCCAGGGCTACACAGAGAAACCCTGTCTCGAAAAAACAAAACAAAACAAAAGAATATGTGCTTTGAAAACTATGCAATTGATTCTGGTGTGTGTCTAGCTAGGGTTGAGAAGCACTTCTCTAGTTTATTCACATTTTAGCAATCTAGCCACGTCAAGCATTTGCTGAGACCATAAAGAAAGACATACTAAGCAATGTAGTGGCACAAGCCTGTCATCCCAGCACTTGGGAGTCTGAAGCACAAGGATTGTTGTGATAGAGGGAAGCCTGAGCTACATCCAGTTTCAGGCAAGCCTGGGCTACAGAGAGAAACAGGCAGAAGGAGACGGAGCTGCTGGGTTAGGTCATTTATACCTGTTTCCCTTTAGTCCTTCACACAGATTCTTTTAGAATTTTTACTTTGTTTACTACTATTGTAATTTTTACTGTGTGTACATGCATGTATACATGCACAAATGCCATAGCAATATGTATGGAGGTTAGAGGACAGCTGTCAGGACTCACTGTGGTCATATTTTAGTGTATCTGTAGGCTCGTCTTAGAGGTCCTTAAAGACAGAGACCAAAGATTGTCTTAGAGGTCCTTAAAGACAGAGACCAAAGATTGTCTTAGAGGTCCTTAAAGACAGAGACCAAAGATTCTTATAACTTATAATTTCATCCTTATAACTCAGGTCTTGGGCTGGAATAAGGTTCATAGCAGGTGTTCACTAAGATTCACTAAATAAATGATTGGTAGAAAGGTTGATTATTCAGAGACCTTAGTTAAGGAGGTGATCCAGTTTTACACTGAGACTTCCATGCTTTGATCTTAGGACATTGCCTCTGCTCCCACTCAGAGAAAAGTTACTTTTACTTATCTAAGCATGTGAGCATTAAGGGTAACCTGACTGATCACCCCACACTGATTAGAAGTAGATGAGGTGTAATGAGGGAATGTTTGTGGAGGCACTTTGCAAACTGGGACACAGTGCCTGAATAGAATAGAAATCTGGGATAAAGGGAAAAGAGGGGCTACTGCAGATTAGACATGATGCAGATGGCATGATGAGTGTGTGTGTGTGTGTTTATATAGTATAGTAGCACAGCAGGTAAGAGCTTCAGCTCAACTTTGAACTTGGTTTGTCCTGAGTTGGATACTAAGTATGTATAGCCAGTCTTGAAGGTGGTAATGATACATAGGACCACTGATGAAGTATATGGTACCCCTAGTGTTAGCATCAAACAGCAATAAAAGCAGTTTGCATAGTGCCTGGCACCAAGTATAGATTCAATGAATGCTAGATCCTTTCCTCTGCCACATCTCCCTTCCCCACCCCTCCTTTCCCTTCCCTTCCCCTCCCCTTCCCTTCCCTCTCCTCTCCTCTCCTCTCCTCTCCTCTCCTCTCTTCTCTACCCTGTCCTGCTCTCTTCTTTTTTCTCATCTTTTCTTTCTTTCCAGTGGGGTCTTCCATAAGCCAGATTGCCCTCAAACTCTTTACATAGTAGAGGACGATCTTGAACTTCTGATCCTCCTGCCTCTATCTCCTAAGTGCTGGGATTACAGGTGCATGCCACCAGGCCTGGTTTATGTAATTCTGGGGATTGTGCCCAGGGCTTTGTGCATTCAAGGAAAGTACTCTACAAAATGAGCTTTACCCCAGTCCTAAAAGCTCTTTTCTAAATGGAACTTTGATGTCTTCTAGTAGATTTATTGATAAAAAGATCTGCATTGTAAAAACAGCAACTTCTTTGGTTTAGTTATGTTGAGGTAATCCTATTTGATAAGTGAGCCAAATGATCTCTTGAAATCTTAACATTTTAACAAATTAGATGTAGAGCAAGGATAAACTGTATGGGTTCTCCCAGGTTTCTGTGCATTGTATTAGCTATGCTGGAAAGTTAGGCATGATGAAACTTGAAATTGGAAAACACACATCCAGCCATGTTATATCTTACCTCCCTGTTCTATTTGGTAGAGACTGCCTGGTTTGGGAAAACTGTCTAGATGTTAAAGCCAAAGGCAAAAGCCTCATATAATTTGCAATAGTTAACACATGCCTTTTTTAGAAAGCAAAACAAAGTCGAATGTTTCTGGGCTTTTTAGATGAATTGTGGCGGCAGTGTTGGCTCAAGTTCCATGATTAACTGCAAAGATGAACCCATTCTGCATTGTGAGTGCCTTTCCTAATTGAAGAGCCAGCTATTTCCCCCTGAAATTGAAATTCTCATCCAAGTCAGTCACTGCAGTTTAGAATAAGTTGCAATGTGTTTAAAACAATTTAAATAACATATTTGCTTTGGAAGACTACAAACAGTTCATATTTTATTGATACTGTAGGTCATTGTAACCCATGGACAGATTGGAATTCTTTTTATTTTTATTTTTTCAGAAACAATGGTATCTCAATCTCTGGGCGCAACAACTAAAACCTAATCTTGTAAGCCTTATTAAAATCAGATTCCTCCGGTGGAGAATCCTTGCAGATCCGCCATGATACTGGGAAACTCTAGCAGCTACAGCTTACCCCTCAACTGTCCTGTTCTAAAAAAAGGATCTAACTTTCTCCTGCTTCCTCTCTTCCTCCCTCCAACCTGGAAGTCCTGCCTACTTGTCCAGTGATTGGCTCCTTTATTCATTAGGGGATTGGTTCACAAGAACAGACCCAGACCCAGACCCATCCACAACACTTCCCCCTCTTTTTTGTTTTGTTTTGTTTTGTTTTGTTTTGGAGACAGGGTTTCTCTGTGTAGCCCTGGCTGTCCTGGAACTTACTTTGTAGACCAGGCTGCTCTCAAACTCAGAATTCCACCTGCCTCTGCCTCCCAAGTGCTGGGATTAAAGGCATGTGCCACCGCCACTGCCACCACCACCTCCGCCTGGCCTCCCTTTCTGTTCTAATAAAAAACCAAAACTTTTCTCTCAATATAGAGCACAGCTATTGCCATTTTGTAATCTATGAAGTATAAGATAGACCTAACACTCAGTCCATCATTGTTGTCATTAAGATAGACCATTGTCATCTCTCCTAAATTAAAAGACTAATGATTCTACCTTTACTTATGTCCTGGCTTTAGATTGTATGCCATCTGAAAACCCTCCTCTCAAATCTATTCTCTCAAAATAAATAGCTTGGGTTGGCTATGAGACTATAAGTAGTTTTTCAATTCCATCGGAAACATTGGAATTCTTTTTTTTTTTTTTTTTGGGCATATCAAAGATCTTCTTTTTATTGAGAGATTGTCCTTGAAGGGCAAATGGACCCTCAAACACACACACCATTGTGTTCCAAACAGAGTTGGGGAGAGGAAGAGGGAGGGCAGTAAGGATCATAGACACAGCAGATTGGAATTCTTAACTGTAGTTTCAGACAATCATACAAGTTTTAAGAATGGCTTGCAACAGTTCTCATTCTTTCTCTACCCTATAGTTTCATATATATATATTTCATATATAGTTTCATATATATATATGGCTAAAAGGGGCTTAACTCTGTTCTAGAACTAATTGTGTAAATTAGACTGGCCCCAAACTCATAGAAATCTACCTGCCTCTGCCTCTCAAGTACTTGAATTAAAGGTATGTGCTACCACACCTGGCCAGATTTTTTTTTTAACTCATAAGAACAAATTGTACATGGTTTTCTTTACAGTGATTCAGAACTAGAAATGTGCTTGGGGATCCAGTTGTACAGAGGACACTAAACTATTTATTTGTTAACCACTGTAACTTCTTTAGATGCCAGTTTATATTCTAATAGTAGAAACAACCTAGATAGATTTTTCTTAGGGTTAAAAACTCAGGTTAGCTATCCATTATTTTCTAGTCTACACTAGAAACATATAAGACAGCTAGACAAATATGAGAAAGGAATATTTCACTTTCTTGTGTTTGCGTCCATGAAAGGAGCTAAATTCAGGTGTCTTTTTAAATGAACATGTTATTGTGCCATTAAAATATCCCGAAATGTAAAGTCTAATACCTGACCTACAGAAAGATGCACACTGTTCCAGTTAAATCAAACAAGTCGATGAATGAGCTTTTTTTTTTTTTGATGACTGTAAAACATTCCCCCTTGCACACTGAAAATAAGTAATAAACCTGTCAAAATGAGCATAGTTGGAGTGATCAGAATCAATGGCCTCTATTTTTTAAAAATAAAGTATGTAATATCTAAAAAGAGAGCCCATTGTTTCTGAGTTGAGTGGCATGCACCCACTATCTATGAAAAGGAATGCAGTTTATTACTAAATTGGATCACTGCAATCTCCCTGACTGGAAATGGGAGTTCTCGTCTTTAAAATCTCACTCACGCTAATTTGGTTTTAATGTTGACTCTAACCCAGACTGTTTCTGAGAGCAACTGAGTACAATGTGCCTCTTTAGTCAAACCATGTAGTCTTGCTCAGCTAGCCTCGGCTCATCCTAACTTGGTCACATGCATCCCTGCCTGCAGCACTCCTTTAGGATCAGTGTAAGAACTGATGCTGGGTTGGACACATAGCATAAGGTGTGCACCACAGTTGGTGATGACATTGGATTTAGAACAAGTCACAAAGACACACTGAGCTTTTCTGTTGTGCTTGTTTTCTCAAGCCCTAGTGTCACACTATTCGGCCCTTGCTGGATTAGAACTCTATCTTTACCCAGGGTAGCACTGGACTTGCAGTGATCTTCCTACTTCTTCTTCCGTGCAAGGATTACAAGCATGATGCTTCTCCTGGCTGCTTATCTCCTTCAGAACGAGTCTCACCATGTAGTCCTAGCTAGCCTCCAACTTAGGATCCTCTTGCCTGTGACTCCCCAGTGATAGGATTATGATGCCTGGCAGGATCATGATGTGCTTTTAAAAAAATATTCATTACTTTCATTCCCCCCAGTATGTGTGTGTGTATGTGTGTGTGTGTGTGTGTGTGTGTGTGTGTGTGTGTGTGTGTATGGATGTGTGAATGAGGGTTCAAGTGTGCCAATGGCATGCATGTAGAGGTTAGAGGACTTGGAAGTTTTCAAGAGTCAGTTCGTTCCTCCTACCATATGGGTTGAGGGGTTGAGCTCAGGGATCAGGCTAGCACAGCCAGTTCTTGTACTCACTGAGCCTTCCTGCTGTCCTAGGGTGTATTTTTTGAATTGCAAATGAGAGAAGTGTGAAGGCACACAGTGGTCCCTTAAGGCCTTTACTTACAAGCATTTTATAAAGCATGATTGCCCATCCTGGCCAGGAACAGCCTGGTTCAGAGAATCAGAAAAATGGATCTTTTTCTTTGATTTTACAACAGAGTTTCATGTAGCCCAGTCCTGGCCTCCAACTTTCTATCACTGTGTAGCTGAAGATGACAATGAACTCTCATGATTTTTCTGCCTTCCCCTCAAAAGTGCTGAGGATCCAGGTGTGCAGCGCCATGCCCGGGTTACAGATGTGCACCTCTGATGATGGCCTTTGGAGTGTGGTGATGACTCCCTATAGTAAGATAGTCACACATCACTTCTGTTTGGCTTCTGGCAGAAGATTTACCTTTCTAATTAAGTTCCACTTAGACAAATAGAGTAAAATGCCAGCTTTATTCATTCTTAGGGACTTGAATATTATTAGAGAGATCAGACATGTCAGTTGAGAGATTGAATAGGACATGAGGGAAAAGAAGGAATTAAGTCAAGGTGAGACAAAATGCAGCAGCTTTCAGAGTAGCAAGTAAAGCCATGATTAAGGACTGCTCTCACGCCAGACACAATAACAAGACATTTTTCTACTCTGTGGCAGTGTTGACTTTATTTTAAGAGGCAGCTTTAAGGTGTCAAGTTCCTAACATCTTTTATGAAGAACTATGCCTGTGAAACAGCCCTGAATACTAAGAAATATTTTCTTTTATAATTTGTGTGTTCTTCTAAGCTAGATCTATAGTAAAGTGAGACTATTTTCTCAATAATTTTAGAGAAATATATGTAAATCAAAGGGATGACGTACTTTACTAACAAAATACATTTATAGCCAGGCATAGCAGTGCATGTTTGTAAGCCCAACACTAAGGAAGTTGAGGTAGGAGGGTCACAAGTTTGAGACCAGCTTGGGCTCTATAACATTTTCCAGGTCTACCTTAGGTATATAGCAAGATACCATCTCAAAAAGAACATTTGAGAAGGCTGGAGAGATGGCTCAGTGGTTAATACTGGCTATTCTTCCAAAGGATACAAGTTTGATTTCCAGCACTTACAGGACAGCTCACAAATTGGCTGTAACTCCAGTCCAAGGGGATCCAATGCCTCTTCTGGCCTCTATGGGCACAACACATACATGTGGTATTCAGATATACATGTAGGCAGAACACTTACACATATAAAATTAATTAATTTTAAAAATAAAATAAAATCTAGAAACTTCTGATTAAATATTCTGCAAATAAGCATTTTCTTTGAATTTATTGGTGTTGAGCTTAAAGTAAATTACTTTTCCTCTTTCCAACCCTTTCCATGTACTTTCCTTGTTCTCTCTCAAATTCAAATCATTTTTCTTTAAGTGGTATTACACACACACACACACACACACACACACACACACACACACACTATAAATACAGGCTCCTCAGTATGTGTATGTATATATGTACATAGTTATATGTAAATACACGATGATTTCAGGGCTGACCACTTGGTATTGAATAGCCAATTTGGGGGCTCTTCCCTGGGGAAGACTTTTCTACTTTTCTCAATATTCTATGTTGTTTGTAGTTTTATATCTAGGGTCCAGGCTTCAGAGATTTTCCCCATTTCATGTCAGCGTGTTTATTCATGTCACCCTTGTTCAGGTGTTATTTAGGCACCCATGCTGGTCAGATTTTGTAGATGTAGTTTCTCTGACATTTATAAGAGAGATTTTTTTCTTTTTTTGAGACAGGGTTTCTCTGTGTAGCCCTGGCTGTCCTGGAACTCACTCTGTAGACCAGGCTGGCCTCGAACTCAGAAATCCACCTGCCTCTGCCTCCTAAGTGCTGGGATTAAAGGCATGTGCCACCACCCCCTAGCCTTTATAAGAGAGATGGTAACTTAAACTATTTGCATTCTCTGAAGGCAGCTGGTGCCTGGGAATATGTTATATATTGCTGTACATCTCGATGTGGAATTTAAAAAAATTACCTTCAAGGGAAGACAACAGAGTGGCAAGCTTAGTGGTGCACAAACAGAATCCCAGCACTTTGGAGGTAGAAGCAGGAGGATCAGGAGTTCAAAAGGAGGATCAGGAGTTCAAAACCAGCCTCAGCTACATGGGACACTGTCTTAAAGAAAAAGTAAAAGATGCCCCACCAAATAGGAACTTAGTGTAAGTGGGGGTGACTTCTTCATTTTCTAAAGTTTTTGATGTGTATGTATGTATATATGTATGTATGTAGGTAGGTAGGTAGGTAGGTATATATGTATGCACTTGTACATGTTGGATGCATGTGTATGAAAAGGCCAGAAGTCAATGTTAGGTGTTTTCTTTGATTACCCTCCAATTTATTTTTAGAATATTAATGGTTATGTACCTATTCAATACCAAGTTTTCAGCCCTGAAAGTATCATATACATACATACATATAAGTATGTACATATATACATACACAGAATGAGAAGGCTGTTTATGGACAATTCGTGTATGTGTATCTGCGAGTGTACGCCATGTGTATATAGGTGCTCAAGGAGGCCAGAAGGCACCAGAGCCCCTAGGGCTCGAGTTACAGGCATCTTATAAGCTGCAGCAAGTGCTCTTGACCATTGAGTTATCTGGCTGCTCTCCACCTTTTTATTCAGACATGAGTTCTAACTGCACCTGGAGTTTATCAATTCTGCTAGAATGGTTAGCCAATAAGCTCCAAGGTTCTGCCGGTCTCTTACTGTCCAGCTCTGTGATTATAGAAATCTGCCTGGTTTTTATGTCAGTGCTAGGGATTCAAACTCGTGCTTGCATGTCAAGAACTTCACTGGTGAAACCATCTCCCCAGCTCATTTACTAGATCTCATTTAGTATCCCTTTATTATCTTACAAGAAAGTTATGAACTAGTATATTCCTTACTGTTATGTTGCCGTGATAAAATACCAAGACTAAGGCAACTAATAGGAGAGAGGGTTTATTTGAGCTTATGGGATAAGAATCCATCGTGGTAGGCTTATGAATGTGATCTTGCAGGCAGTTTAGATTAGGTTTCTGTTGAGTGTCTATTTACTGACCTGTGGATGCTAATTGAAACCTGTAACCAATGTCTCTGATATCTGAGTTCCCGAGTGCACAAGTCACCGTGCTTGGATTGTTTCCAAGGTAAAAATGGTGTTTTTAATGAAATGTTCTAAAATTGATTAATTAATTAACCAACTAATAAACTAATTAATTAATGCCCATTAAACATTGCTGTCTCTGAAAATGGCTTTTTTTAAAAAAAAAAAAAGTTACACAGAGACAGAAACATGAAGTGCCAAAAAAATTGCTAAATGTAATCTCTAAATACAGAGGTAGTGGGGATGGAGGTAGCTTAGTTGGTAGAGTGACTTCCTAGCATCTGGAAACCCTAGATTTTGTTCCCACAACTGCATAAACCAATGTGGCAATGCATACTTGTAACCCCAACACTTGGCAGATGAAGGGAGGAGGATCAGCAGTTCAAGGATCAGACCCAACACAGTGAGGTCCAGGCCAGCCTGGGCTACATGAAACCTTGTTTATAAAAGAAAGAAAATGATAGTTAATTTTGATGCAACATCCTTCCCACACAGATAAGCTACTGTTAGAACTTTGGATGTGTAGATTACAGTCTTTCAAATTGAAAGTTACCTCTTCCTGTTTCTGAGGAGTTTTAGAACATGTGTATGAACTAGTGGGTACAGCTTGTATTCTTTGTCATTTTGCTGCTATATAATACAATAAGTAAAACAGTCTATTTCAGCAAGGCAATGAAAGCCTACAAATCCTTCATGTTTCTCTTCTCTAGAATACTTAGGTCATGGTGGTTTTGATGGGATTTAATGGGCTGCGGCCATATTTGGTACATGATTTAAAAGATACACAACAATAGAGTTTGAAGTGCCTTTGATCACTTCCAAGTCACAAGGACTAATTACTTAATTTTTCAGATGAGCATTGGTGTTTCTTGTTTTAGATGTCTACTGTAACACTGGACGATGATTGATTGTCTTTGTGTTGTTTCTTAAGTGGTATTTTTCTGAGTTTATTTTATTTTGTGCTGTTAGAGGTTGGACTTGGGCTTTGCATATGTTGAGCAAGGACTTGGAACACTGAACTACATTCCTAGCCCTCTTTCTGGGTTTACTGTACTTTCAGCAATGCCTTTTCTGTGGTCATGATTAACTATCTATTGATGAGAACATCGAAACACTCAGTATGTATTCAAATATCTATTGAGATCCTATTGTGTAACAGGAACACTTCTAGATACGGAAGGCAGAAGAGTGAAAAGATTACTCTGGTGTTACATGGCTCACATTGTAGAAGTAGTCTGTTTTCATGTAAGTCTCTCTTATAGAGCATCCTGTCAGTCAACAGATGAAGGACTGTTGTTCATCATGGATTTCTCATGTGTTGGCAGAGCAGTAGATCTGTTTGGACTTCAAAGACTTCATCATCCAGTTGGAACCCTATTAATCTTGGTACTCCCAGAGGAAAAATGATTCATGTAGATTATGAAGAGCTTGTAGATCACCGAGAGCCCTGCTATGCAGCATCGCACACTGTAGAACTTCTTTCAGGAGAAACATGAAAGCCAGTCCATGAAGGACATCATGGAAACTAACAGAGGGAGTGCCATTAGAGTAGTCCGCAGCTGTCCCTGTGTTCATGAACTTTGTCTCTATGCTGTGTGGAGATCTCCTGACTAGCCATATGTCCTGTACCTAGAATGTGTAGGGGAAAGATTGCTTTTCCTATCTTTTAAGGCTCCAACCAAGTTATCTAAGGCCCCTGTGAAAGCAGAGGCTTCAAACCATCCTCCTCAAGTGTCCAGATTGCAAAAACATTAATATTGACACTACTGGAGAGATGCTCAGTCTTCATATAATTACCATGGTCCTCGAACCACCGAGTTCTAAAATGTCGAGGCCCTTTGTCCATCCTTATGAAAAGAAGACGGGGAGGGCCTTGTGGATTTTAGAAGTTGATTTGGGAGTGCATCGCTAGTGACAGTGAAGAGCTGACATATATTATAGAGGAGGATAAGATGGCTCAGTGGATAGACCCACTTGTTTCAAAGCCTCATATCCTGTGTTCAGTCCCCACATGGTTGGAGGAAAGAACTGACTCCTACAGGTTGTCCTCTGGCCTTCATATGCCCTCAGTGTTCTCCATGCAGAGTGAGTGGATGAAATGTAAACTAAGAACAGAAATATATGGTTAAATGAAATGTGTTCTTAAGATACAAAAATAGACGGTTTCCCAAATATTTACTTGTGAGTTGTTACTAACACAACAGTTCCCGCATAGAAATAAAGTTTTCCATGGTGGTTATGTTTTCTGGCTGGCCCACTAAAGCTTGTTTCATACTTTATGTGGCTAAACTATAAAAACACACAGAGAGTAGGTAGCAGGTGTGATGCCAGGCCTCCAGGAAAATGTGTTCTTCATTCCCATTTAGAACACTCGGAAGACAGTCCATCTTCTTAAGCAGGTGGTGGTAGCAGCTGGGGAGGCCACCCCAGGTTTCAACATAAAGAGATCCATCCCAGTGGCTGAGGCATCATCCCCTTCCCTTCTGTAAACTGGTAGCCAGTGTGGTTCTGAAAAAGCTACAGTGACAGGGAGAGAGGTGATGGGGGAGCTCCAAGAGCAATTCGTTCCCCCTGGGCTCCCAGTCCTTTCTCTTGCTGCTGGTTATTCTCTAATGCAATGTCTTTTAAAAATCCAATGCCTTCCCACTCCAGATGCCTCTATCATCTCTTATCTCTTCTCCTCCTTCCTGAACACTGAACCCTCAGTTGAAAATAAATGTCCGCTGTGAAGTTTTCCCTGAAGCCATAACACAAAAGAGGACCGTCCTGGGCTGCGGAGCCCAGATGCTTGGGAATCCCATTTGGTGAATCAAGAATGTGAATAGTAGGGAATAAAGCTTAGACCTTACTTCTTTCCTAGCAGCACTATGAGGCTGAGGTTCCCAGCTCAGGAGTCTATGAGGTTCAAATCCTCTAGAAGCCTGTGTTAGTCATAGAAAGTGACAGCATAGCCACCCACAGAGACAAGAGAATACATGTGGTTAAACAAACTGCCTGTAGTCAACAATAACAATCCAAATGTTTAGTGGCAGGATGATAGAGTTAGATTTTGCATTTATGAGTAGGTCATTTTTAAGTGACATTCTGGAAAAAATAACTTATGAAATCTATTCTGTTATTCACAGTACCATTGACTCCTTTGCTCTGTATATTTAACATGCATTCTAGGCAAGCAGTCTCCCACTAAACTATATCCCCAGCCCTTTTCCCTTTCTGTTTTGAGGCAATGTCTTGTTAAGTTGCTTAGGCAGGCCTTGAAGTAATTCTATACCCCAAACAGGCCTTGAACTAGTGTTTTTCCCACCTGAGGCTCACAAGTACCTAGGATTACTGCCTGAGTCACTAGATTCAGTTCACTGTGCATAGTATAAGGAAGTGAAATCCTGATATTCACTTAGCAGTATATTTTAGCAAAGATTGAGAATTTGACATTTGAGTTTACACAGTAGGCCTTTGGTGAAGTTGGCTACTATGCACCCATTTTCTATAGTCTTGAGAATTGAACCAGGTTTGAGACCTCAGAGATCTTGCTAAGATGTTGCCTTGGAGACTCCCTATTCAGACTTCTCATTAGCCTGGATCGGTCGAAGTCTTTCCAATTGTAAAAGAAGTGTTGCTCTCCTAGGATCCTCATAACTTTACCAGTGACAATGCTGGTCTTAGAGTCTAAGTCTCTGGACCCCCCACCCCAGAGCTCTTCTTAAACTACCCCTTGTTGTTGTGACTATAGGCACAAGTCAGAGCCTGTTTTCCTAAATTGCTGAAATGCAGAGAAATGGAGAGAATGAAAGTCCAATGAATTCAGGATTTGCTCTTTTAAGTTTGCTCCCCATCAATAGACAAGTCGTTATTAGCCTGGGTACAAATACCTTCAACGTATTCTAGTAAATGGAATACTAGTGGGTTAATGAGTCCAATTTTGGAGCTAAGAGCATTATTTGTTGCTGACTTTGTGACTGCTTTTAGTCAGAGCTTGGGGGAAGCCTCCCGGGTTACAGAGCCAGAAGCAATGGCAGCAGCGAGCTATGACTAAGCAGCTCAGATTGGCTTCCTCAGCGGTACCAGGTAATGACATTTCCTTCAAAGTTCAGGGGTTAGCAAAGGCAGTGTGTTCAGCTGTGTGAATTAGAGAATGAGCTCAGTTAATTTAAGACTCCCTTTCATAAGAGCAAGATGAACAGGGAAGCACTGGAATGTCCTTAAATATTTGGCATCTTTTCTTTAAACAGGCTGGAAAGAGAAGCTGCATGTCCTTGTGGTTCCATGGGATCACTTGGTTTTTACTTGATTAGATTAAAAAAAAAAAAAGTGATGGAGCCAATTGTGATCAATATAAACCCGAAATTCTAACCTGAAATGGGAGTTGACCGGGTACTACTAAAGGCATAATGACATTAAAGGAGTTCCTGGTTCCTAAGTATAATGGGG
>JADRCD010097451.1:0-17625 GCA_019843815.1 Montemys delectorum | reverse complement strand
AAAAAAAAAAAAAAAAATTTAAGTAAATTATATATACAATCTAGTCACTGTCACATGATCCCAAATGGCACTTTCTTTTTCTTTTAGAATTCCCATATAAAGCTGAAGGAAACTGATGCATGAGTTAGTCAAGGTCAATGCTTTAGTTATATTGCAATGACCCAAGAGCCACAAAACCTTCAATTTCCAGTAAAATTCTTTGGTAAGCAGTAACTTTTTAAATGCCACAAACAGCTATTCATAAAGTACAGAGATTGACATATACCTGTGACAATGAGCCTGACTCCGGAGAGTTCTCAAAACCATATGCCACCACAGAATAAAGACTGAAGCAATGACTTCCCATTACTATGTCCTATCTGAGAGATACCTACCGTCTTCTTTCTTCTCAATTCACCTAGAGCCCATGGTTGCCTGAATCTGCAAATTGTACCCATAGACTGTTATCGTTTAATCTTCTCCTGTGCCCATCTTCTGTCCAGATGAATAGTGTCCCCCTATGGCCAACAGTTATCCACAGGAGAAAGAGCTTTGGAGGTCCACAAATCTCATCACTTGGGTTACAAAGAGCAACTAAGTCCTAGAGAAGGGAAACAATTTCCTCAAAGTCATATAGATGATAAAGATACAAGTCATGATCCAGGTGGTCCAACTCATCTGCACTCTAGTGTGCACAGGGCCATCTTCCCTGACCTTTCCAGGTACTGAAGAATTCTCCTCTCTCACCAGCTTTCCATTCTCAGGACACTGACCTGGGAAATATAATAAATATTTTTTGGAAGTATCACCCATCACACAGGAAGGATCTGATGCATTCAATTTTATTTTACATAGTGAAATGGGAAGTAAAATGTGTCCCTTAAGCAAGGATGTTCATGTAACAGGCATTTGCTTAAGTCTTCCAAAAGGAGGCTGTGTGGAGTATGAAAGAAACAAATGTCAAAAGCAAAAGTCTGTTTTTCAAGACGGCAATAGTTATCTTAAGGTAGGTCAACTATTGCATGGATCAAGCACTTAGGCTGTCATTAAAACCATATTCCAGGCTGGAGAGATGGCACAGTGGTTAAGATCACTGACTGCTCGTCCAGAGGTCCTAAGTTCAATACCCAGCAATCACATGGTGGCTCATAAACATCTGTACTGGGATCCAATGCCCTCTTCTGGTGTGTCTGAAGACAGCTACAGTGTACTCACTCATATACATAAGATAAATAAATTACAGTGTACTCAGATACATAAAATCATTCTTTTTAAAAAGTAATTATGAAAAATGTATCCCATTAATTTGGATTGGGATTCTTATTCCAATTTTTAAAGTAATGAATGTAAAAAATATAGATGTATACAGTGTCAAGGTAAAGATTTTAGAGTGGATATAGTCTCTCGAAGTTTTTAATAAATGCCTGCCAATGGTTAAGACATCATATTTTTAAGCCTTAAAATTATAAAAACATATTTTTAAAAATACAAGACAGTATAGTCACATGTCAAGTCACTTATCAAGTTATTGGCTGCCTCCAACTTCATTCAATTCCTAAATGTAACTAAGACCCTCAATTACACCTTTTCCACAAGAAATACCTCTTTTCTTACATTTTGAAAGGAGTGATGTTTTGTTAGCAGAAACCTTTTTGATTTCACTTCCTCTCTCAGTTGAGGAACTACAGCAACCATAGGGTCACTTCCACCATAGGGTCATCTTCACTTCCCCTCATCTTGGATCTTTCAGTGACAAATTAAAGTTCTCTAGAGATCCATCTGTTCTGCTGATGAAACTCTCTTGACAGTTTGCCCCAAGACTTACGTTATCTGAATGCAGATCCCTACGAATTACATATCTAAATGTATCCTAAGTAGTAAGACTAGATTCCAACCCCAGAGGTGTCATGGCCTGGGAGGCTTTACATTTCTGTTTAGGAGGATTGTCTTTAAGGATGTGTGTGAGTGTGTGTTTGTGTACAGGTAGTTATGGAGAAGACACCTGAGGAGGGCTTGCAGGCATTGCCTGCCCTGGAGCTGGTATGACGGACAGTCATGAACGGCCCATTGGGGGTGGTGGACCCTGAATTCTGCTCCTCTACAGAAGCAGCACATGCTCCTAAGTGCTGAGCCATCTCCCCAGTCCCAAAACTGAAATTTCTGAGTCAGACAAATACATTCAAGCCCTGACTCTTCTTCATACCTAACTACCTATAAGTTTGAACAAGGTGGCTAATTTGACTTAACATTGAGACTTCCTGTGTTTAGAGTTTTGTGATAATTAATCGCAAATGCAAAGGATCAATCAAGAACTGTTGTTCCAAGTGTCCCTGAGGTGCCTGTGCTGCCCACCGGACATATTGCTGCAACTTAATGAGATTCTTAACAATAAAGTGCTGTGAGAATGACTTCAAGCTTGTAAAGAATCGGGTTTATAGATCTAAAACTGAGATTTCTTTGGAGACTGAGGCAATTTGAGCCAGTTAGTAAAAGCCAGTAAGGAAGAAAATAGCTCTTCCAAGCCTCTAAGTTACAGACATAAAAGCAAAATCAAATCTTAAGGTTTATTTTATGTTCTCCCATTTAACCCGCTTTCCCTTAACTAAACGATGAAGATAACAGCAAACTAAATCACTGAATCCTTATTAAAACCTGAACAACAATCCATCGATCCTCGGCAGAGAGAACAACCCAGAGAACAGGTTCCCGACTTAGCTGCCCCACCAGCCTTAGATGAATTATGATTTTGAGGGTCATGCAATAACAGGCCCTTTGCTGCTGGGATTTATTTTCGTCTTAAGAAAGGATCTCATATAGACAAAGCCAGCCACCAACTTACTATATAGGGAGATCTCTCTTTCTTAGTTCCCTAATAATGAGCACATGGATGGGAGGCAAGGATGCAAAACAGCCAACCATCCTTCTGGGTGACTGCTGGTGGTTCTTCATGCTGTGTGCCTTGCCCTAGCCAACTCTATCTGACAAGCAGCTTTTGGCCCTATTTAAGTGCATATCAGAGGCAGGGTGGCTTTATACCCTTTGGATACATGAACAGCATCCAGTGCCACCCATGAGGCTAATAAATAACTTATTCTTAAAAAGAATACTGCAACTTATCACCAAAAGCTAAATTGTAGGGGCACATGAACATATTATCAGAAGAACCAGGCTTGAGTTTATTGAACTAGCCAGGCCAAGGAAAAGGTTCCAACTCTCTCATCTAGACCCCAGAAGACATTCAAAACCATGACGGTGAAGGTCCCAACTGACCTGTCAACCAACCCCCGTAGGTGTGTGCTTCAAGGGACTCACAAATCTCCCACCTGTCCCTGGCTTCAGCTCTGCTCAATCCTCACTACTGACACAACCTACTGAAGCTGCCATTTGTCCACCCTTCAGGCCATTCCATCGGACCCAGCCCTGTCTTTCACCTTTTCAGCCTCCATGGGGAGCTCTCCTCTAGAGCTTGGCACAAGTCTGAGGTTCAGCTTGGCTCTGGTCCTATGGCTTAATTTTAGAGCTACCCACCAGAGTTAATTATCTGATCTCCCCTATCCCTAGGAAATATGCCTAATATTCCTATCAGCATCTGGTTTCTGCCTCTCAGTGAGGCCTTTTTGGGATTCCCTGAAATGGCCTCGAACCCTTTGCAACTACACACAAACACCACACACACATACACCACATTCACACACGCACCCCCACCCCTCCAAATATCCTCACGCCTTGGTAGTAGTAGAGAGACAGTTCAGTGGTTAAGAGCACTTGTTGCCCTTCCCAAAGAGCAGAGGGCAGACCCCAGCAGCCACATCAAGTGACTCTCTCATCTACCAGTTATCTCCAGCTCCAGGGGGACCCAATGCCTCTGATCTCCACAGACATCTGAACTCGCATGTACAAGCACATGCATATGCACACAACTTAAAAATATAAATCGTTTTGTAAAGCTTAATTCCTTAAAAAGAAAGAAAAAAGAAAATAAAAGAAAAAGGAAATTTTCCTCAGCAGGATAGATGTCTGAGCCAAGGAACCAACACGAAGTTGTCACCAGCAGCCAGAACTGCACCAGAAAGTGTTAAGAAAATCAATCTGGGGAGATCTCCAATCAATGGCATTGGAGGCTCTGTAGATGTGCACAGGTGATGTGGAAGTGAGTGGGAGGCTGCACTAGCCCCAACACCTCCTCCTTGGTCCTCAGGCCCCCACCCAAAGCATAATTAGCCATGTAGTTCCATGATTGTCTATCTAATGATCTGCAAAGTGACTTCAGAAATATTTTCCCTTTTAAAGTGCTTTGATTCGTGTGGCCCCACTAACTCTGAAACCAACTTTTACCTGCATCTGTAGATCATCCATTTCAGAAGAGAAAGGTGGAGGGCAGAGGAAAATCTACTCTTGATATAAGTGAGACCCAGGCCCACGAAAGAGCTAAGAGCCTGCTGAATAATAACCTGTGAGTGTCTTAAAAAAATCAGACACGTGAAATTGTTATTTTGAAATTATAGCTCCATCCTTAAGGCACTTTGTCTTTGACTTGAAGCACAAATGACGTAAAGCAATTTTCCGGGCTGTAGACAGACTGGTAAGAACTCAATGGGATATGTTTGAGGGAAAGGTATTGAGCTACATTCTATACATTTACCCTTGACCTCAAAGCATCTCAGGTTTGTGGCCTGGACAGGAATTCTGGGGATTAAAAATGTGTGAAATATACATACCGTGTTCTCCACTATGACGGGGTGTGGCAAATGGGGGTAGGGGGAGTCAGAATTAATGTGCTAAAATCGTATTATGCCTGTAATGAAATTTTAGCTGAAAGTAAGGCATTTAAAGCAGAGTGTGGTTAACTGTACTTGAGATGTTGTTTCTAGGTATATTCTGGCAGTTGACCTGACCTCAGAGCAATGGCTGTTGGAATATAATTGCTCATAACAATGGCACACCTGACTTTGTTTTAATGTATACAGTACACCAAAATGGTCAGAGTAGCTTCATAGACTATGATAGGAACCAATGAACAAGGATACAAAGGTATGAATCCTTCATAAATCACAAAAAGGAATGAGACACACACCAACCAAAACAGCTCAACATGGCATACTTGATTAAATATGGTGATCAACTAAGCTGAACTCAAAATTAGTTAAAATACTGGTGATGAGGAAGTCCAGTAAGGAGATGCCTCAGGCTCTGCATTCTGAGGACTTGAGCTTTCCATCTCCCACAGTGCCATCTGATGTCGCTGCCATAGTTGGGTAATGGTTATCAGTACCAAATCCATACCCAGGATGAGTATGTGCTTCTGCCCCAGCGTTCCATGGGGTATGTCCCCAGCTGGAAGAACTGGAATTGTTCTTGGCTCTCAATAGTGTTTGAAACCATGGAAGTGTGGGTTGTATCCATGGCTTTTCCGATCAGGAGGAACATCTGGATCTGGGAAGCAGCTGTTTAATAAGGTCATACTCTAGTGGGAGATAGGTATAGGAAAACAGGAGGAATGAACGCAGGCTGCTCACTCTGTAGACTGATAAACCAAAGGTAGTGTCTGTACTTACTGACCACTAACTACTACATTACCAAGAAAACAGTTTCAAAGCTAGCTGGCTGTGGTGATGCATGCTACTAAGGTTGTAGTCTACCATGGCCAGATGACTCCTCCGAACTCAGCTAAAAATGAAAAAGAAAGGTCCCTTTTCTTAGTGGGGCTTCCTCTTCTCTGCCTGATCTAGGGAGCCCGACCCCACAATCTTCTATCAGAGGAATGTCACACACAGTCCTTGGCAAACCTACAGGTTCACACACACCCCTCGCCCTGCTTAAAAATTTGTACCTGGGATTCCTGGAATGCCTTTCCATGCAGATAAAGCATTCCCAGTACTTTAAACTCTAGCCAATGATTTACATTCACCCTGGAAACTCCATCCCACTCTTTTGAGGTTCATATATAGCCTTTGTCCACCCCAAAGAGAGTGCGTGTGTATGCTCACCAGCTGTTTCACTGAAGAGCATCTAGGAGAGTGGTTTCATTGAGTATTGTCTAAAGGAGCCGGAACACTAAAATTATTGGAGAAGCTCCCCCATCCCAACCCAGTACTCACTTTCTGCCAGACCGGGATCCTGCAGACCCCACCCATTCTAGATTTGGCTTCATTCTTCCAGCCCAGTGTGCATCAGCACCAGGACACCCTGAGGGAGGGAACGGATGACAAGGAACCACAGCTAGTCCCCAAAATGCATAGCACAGATACATACTTGATATCCCAGGCACTCAATCCAGGCAGAAAAATCTAGAATTCCAGGCTAAAATCATGTGACTATATAGTGAAATCAAGAGGAAAGAAGAGGGGGGAGGGGCTTTGAGATTACAAAGTAAGAATGACAACAGAATTCCAAGGCCAGTATGTTTCTTTTTTATTTTTGTGTATGACTTGAGATTGCTGAGTGATTTATAAGCATTACATTAATTCCCATGCAAAACTCCAAGAGCCTGATTCCAACTGGCCAAAATCCAACCTATGAGTCTGGACATTCAAGACCAAAACAGCCACCATTGCTTGAGTCTTCCATTAGCAGACATCATCGGGGTCATCTAGGTCAGCAGGCTTGTCCACGACTCAAGCACCATGGTTCGCCTTGAGTTCACACCAAAACAGGGGCCAACACACCCTAAAGCACCTAAGGCCGGCGAACAGTTTCTGTCAGATAACAGGACTCCCTTATCCAACAGAGCTACCTAGGTATTTCCTGGTTCCTGCTCTCCAGTGACACCTACTTTGACCAGGCATGGTTATCTTTAATCTGGGGATAATTCTGCCTGTCAGGTTCCCTCAAGATCTCAGGAGAAGTAAAGAGACTTTATAGAAGGAAAGGGGAAGAGAAGATCCCTAGAACTCCCCCCAACACACACACACAAAGAAATAAATACAAAGATACCCACTTTATCAAGTATTATCTCCCCCAGTTTCAGATGGTCAGTGAATAGGTATAAAGCTTTAAGAACTCCCCTCAATAAGGCAGAAACCAGAGCTATCAAAGAGGGCAAAATGGGACCCACAATTAAAGGAGAACTAGACAAAATGTAGAGACTCATCCTACTGACCAGGAGAACTAAATGAGAGGCGATGACAGCATTTTCCAGAGGCATGTTAATGGATGCTGAAACACACATCGCACGCTATGACAATGGCAAAGACTTCACATTAGTGCAAATAACAATTAGAATGGTGTGCTCCTTAATAGGATTTAAATAAGGCTTCAAATAATTACAAACACTAAAACTAACATTTGGAAACCTTAATTCTGTTTGGAAAGCTATCAAACCCTCCCTCCAAACCACCCAATGTTTGCTGATTCGAGGACAATTACATTCAATGAGGTTGCTCAGGAACACAATGTACATCATCACATCACTCTCTCTTGAAGTTTCCGTCTTGTAGAAAGGGGAGACTGTTCTGACTGCTGGTGCAAAGAAATAAATGCAGCCAGCATGCACAGGGTTCGTAGGACTCTCAGCGAAAACTCAAAAGAACAAGGTCAAAGACAGAACAAAAGCTGAAGGGAGTGTTCAAATATGCCAGGATGAGATGTGTTCCCCCTAACCCACCAACACATCTACACTGGGTAGGGGACAGAAAGCAAGCAAGAGGATTCATGGGCAGTGTCATCTATGGCTCAAGTTCTCCTTAAAAACAAAATGAACACCAAGAAAAATAAAAATCCACGATAACTAGAAAACGAACAGCAAAATCAGGCAGAATATGAAATAGTAATAATACTGTCTCAGAGCCCGCACCATCCTGCAGAACCTGTGTTCATACCAAATCCAATGTAAGCTGGGTATGTAAAAACAGGACGACAGTCACAAATCACACTACACAGTACGTTAAGTTTTAGAACCAAGAAAGGGGGGAAAGAAAGTCAACAAAACACTCAGAAAAATTTATCATCGATTCTGAAATGGGGCCTTGTGACGTCATCGGGGTTAATAAAGACTGAGATGGACTTCCCTGGATTCTCAGTCACTAGCTGCTGCAGTTTTTTTGCCAGGCGATCATCGGGCTGATTGGGGTCCCCGCCATCCGACTGCGGGGAGGGGATGCTGGTGGTGCTGCCCCGACGCTGTAGCTTCAGCGTCAGCCGATTGGCTGCCTTCACGTGCTCGATGGCAGTGCGCAGGTGCTCCGCGGGATCTGAGCGAACCGAGGAGAGCTTCCGGGCGTGGAGCATAACTGTCTCCTCCGACAGGTGCTCCAGCATGTTGCATTGAGGGATGAAATAATTAGGGCACATCTTGTTGACCAGGCAGTGCTGCAGGTCATCAATGAGGCCCAGCAAAAAGTGAGCGGCATAGTCTTCTTGGGCCAAGTAGCTGGCAGGGAGTCGGTCACACGCCCAGAGCATCATGCTCCGCAGGTGATAGGGGCTGATAGCCTTGGGCCTCGACAAGAGTTTGATGATGATGGCTTTGCAGGCTTGGTAGGCCTGCATGAGGCTGCCTGAAATGCACTTCTTCAGTTGCACCTCGCTCCTGGCAAAGGACAGTCGCCACTCATTGTCCTTCTTGCCCTTGTAGGAGCAAGCTGGCACCAAGTAGAAGCCACTGATGACCTCTTCCTCGGTGATCTTCCCATCCCAAAAGTGGTTCTCCATGAGCCAGCTCTGAGCCACCGCGGGCCAGCCTTTGAAGGACACCACGGGGACGATGTCGTACAACATGCGGCTGCTCCCCACGCCCAGAATGATGGAGATGATGGTCCCATTCTTCTCTACCTTTTCCACCTTCGGCATCCCTCTCTGGGGTTTCTTCTGTATCTCTGAGAGGACAATGCTGATGGAGTCATAGAACCAGTCAGCCACTTTGGTGGGAGAGAAGAAATAGTTAGTGGCACCGTTGATGTGATCGGCGATTGTGCAGCAACCTTTCCATTTACTGATTGTCCCCTCGTCAAAGAGCCGGAGGCTCAGCCAGGAGTGGCACAGGGCTGAGTGGCGCATATCGAGCGTCACAGGCTGGTTACGGTCATGCAGCTTAAGGGCCGGCACCAGAAGGGTAAAGTCCATGTCGTAGTCAGTGCCCCGGGCATAGACATTTAACTCATCTAGGTCCAGGTCCACCACACCTTCCCGGACTCCTCCTGAGAGCAACAGATACTCGTTGGCCACGGGGAGTTTTTGATCTAGCTTTTGCACCATTCCTAGGAACAAAAAGAGAAAAAAACCGTTACAGGAAGCACACGGCCATGTGTGTTATTAAGGAAAGCTCTGACCTCCAAGAAAGAAAACACACCAGTACAAAACCAGATCTCAGGGGCTGCAGAGACCCAGCCAACGACAGCTCCGTTCTTTCTTACCAGCACCAGGGTCTACCGTTTCCCAGGCGGAAGGGCTCTGATAGATCATTAGCGTGAAAACTACTTTCACCATAGACCAGGCCTCCTCTCCCCAAGTCAGCCCCTTGAGTAACAGACTCTCCACACACTCAGTCGTTCAGTCAGAGAGCTTCCATACGCTCCAACTCTTCTTGACCTTGTCCTGCCAAATCTTACCCACATCTCATCCCCTCTGTGTCTCTACTGTCCCTGTTCCCCAAGCTAAAGCCATCTGATGTCATCACGTGAAAAGTCAGGCCTAAGGTTTTGCCAAGAGAGCTTCCTCATTCACCCAGCTTCTCCCCCCAGCATGAACCATTATCTGAACCTTGAAGTCCTCAATGTGACTGCAGAGGCTTTCAAAGGACAGTGAGTTCCTACCTCTAGCATGTCGTCTGACCTTTCTGATTGGCACTTGCCCAGAAGTATAAAAGCTGTGGTGTGTGCAACAAACTACAAGAGATTTAGTGAGTGGTCCCTTGGACTGCTGTAAATATGCAGAGTGAAACGCTGTGCTGGGGTTAAGAAATGAACTGGAAATGAAGTGGGCAGCCCACTGTTATCTCCTCTTGGGTATAAACAAACTTCTTTTGTTTTTTTTTTTTTCATCCTACTTAAGAGCAAGCTGCCCCAAAGCACACCACCTAGGCCCAATCTAATAACCAACACAGTTTACATATTAACAACCTGTAACAAATTGTTACAAAGTAATGATTTGTCTGAAAAGTACCATTTGAGCCTTGCTTTGAGCTTTCTTTTAGGCACAGTGAGGGACGGCAATGTCAAAGTCCTCAGTGATTCTGATACACCCTTTAGGGTGACAGTGTCCTTGGCTGATAAAACACAAACGTTCTTGTAAAGATATCGTGGATTCCACTTTGCAGGAAGAAACACCCTTGTTAAGCTTACTCAATATTCCAAGAAGCATCCTTCAGTGTGGGCAGGGCTTTCTTTTTCTAAGAACAGCATCATCTACAGAATTCTTAATGGTCCAATTTGTAGGTTTTGGCATTCCCTCATTCATACTTTAAAAAAAAACAAACATCTATCTGGAGTCTCTCACTAGGTGTGTGTGATAGCAGAGGGGGTTCCAAAATCAAGCACCTGAGACTCTGACGAAGAATAACTCATCAAAGGCCACAGAACTTTGGTGACACAGTAAGAGCATCGCCCTACTCTAATATACGCTGCAGAGGTCAGCATATCACATGCCTACAGTTCTCTCTGTGACGAGGACCCAGCTTGACCTGAATGTAAAATGACTTGGAAAGGAAGCAGCTAGGCTCTCTAGACAAAGCGCTGGCTTTGTGTTTTTTGTTGCTGGAAGCTTTACTGTGACCTTGGACCAGTAACAGATCTTATCTACCCACATTTGTCAAGAAATGATGGACCCAATCAACCTTGGAAAATGCCATTAATATACCCAGATAAATAGACTGCACAGTGCTGGAAACACAGGGCAACACGAGCTGGGCCTCCTTGTGCCCAGCAATCATAACATTTTATAAGCCAATGAGTTTTTTGTTGTTGTTGTTTTGTTTTGTTTTTGCATAACTGTTTAGACAACTTCGTGCAGTTTACTTAACATTTTCAAATCAAGGCATGGCAATCAATGGTCATGACTATTCAGTCTCGATATGCAAGAGTGGAAAGGACTGAAAGATATCCCTTCAAAGAACCTGCTAGATCTTTGTCCATTTTGACCCTGATCAATATACTTGAGTTCTGGGACCAGAACAAGCGGTCTTGGGAGGGTGTCACGGGTTTTCCATTTACAATTCAGATGAGTCTGATAAGATATTTAACCTTCCAGAGCTTCCAGTTCCTCATTTAAGCAAATAAATAAACCGTCACCTGAGTGGCTACCAAGCATCTAAGCATATAATAGACAATTCATTTTGCTCATCTGTGTGCCCCTTTCCACTAAACTACTCACTGTGTAGAATGGTTTGGAGATCTAATTGAAGCAATCTAATAAGAGCCTCTGGCACATTCAAGGCACACAAAATATCCCGTAAGGTGAAATGAATAGAGGAGCCTCTCCTTTAGAGATAACAAGATTTCTACTGGCCCAGGGACACATCCTTGGGTGGCAGCAAGTTGCTGGAAACACAGTTTGGCAATCCACAGGCCAAGCTGGATTCCACCATTCGCTGTGCTCTGTGGACCGAACAGCTTCTGCAGCTCCTTAGAGGGCCCTTGACCTAATGAGAGCCCTTTTACCACCAATGATGGTGGCTTGATGGCTCTGAGGTGTTCTTTCCCTGCTAAATCGGGTAACAGCAAACGGCATATGGCATTGATGTTGGCAGAGGCTCAGGCCATGAAAGCTATACCATCGCAGGCAAAGCCTACTGGCTCCTTACCGTCAAGGCTTTACTCTCCCACGCCTGGACCAGACTATGGGAATTGGAAGGAAGGTAACTGCTTTGTACAACGTTATCATGCATTTCAATCATTTTTAAAACCTCATTAATTATATGTGGATCGCAGAAGGGCTGGCAGCATGTGGGACAGAATGGTGTACTGGTTGTCAAAAAGTCAGGTAGGAAAAGGAGAAACAAAAGGCGTCAGGATTCCATTATTTCCCTTTCAAACAAGTTCCAAAAGTCAGTGGCCCTGTCAAAGTCTACCAAGCTCTCTAGGCAGCATGAGGGTTGAGTCTGAGACACCTACAAGGAATGGAATTAAGCTCTCTATGCTTCGCTTTCCTTGAACAAAAACTGCAGAATAACAACTGTTAAGGCTGCAAGGTAGCCATGGTAACATGCAAAGGACACCTTGCAGTGCGCGGTTGGTTGCTTGACCGCCAGTCTCCACCCTAGGAGTCCAGACTTGTGCAAGGGCACATGTCAGCAACACACTTCCCACTTAGGAGCACTGTACTCAGTTTCTAAGGAGGCTCACAGAGCGTGGTTTCCATAACTCATAACTTACCGGCTTCTCAGTCATGCCCAAGAATGAAAAATGTTCATTCCTCAAAGAACCTGCATCAGCATGGTGCTGGGGGCAGAGGAGGGGGCTTGTTTAAAATAGAAAGATGGGCTGAAAACCACGTGTAAAAAAAAAAACGGCCAAAACCCTTTTCATGGAGGCCATCAAACTTAAGTGGGCTGATCCAGCCACCTCTGCCAGGCGGCTAGTTCCTATTGTTTCCTCATTTGAGGTGTAAATGCAAATTAGTTAAAATCGCTCTGAACAGGAATGTTAAGTTTACTGGGGAAGGAAAAGGACTCAAATCTTGTTTAATTTATTCATGCATAGAATGAAGGCATTTATACCCATAGACACTGGGGATAGGCAGGTGAAGCAAGAGGGCCTCCCATGCACAAGGCATATGGTTTTGAGGGGGAAGCGAGATGTCAGCTGCGTCAATCAGGGGAGGGGACATCGTGCTGAGTAATAAGCCTAACATCTCAGTGACTCAAAGAGCCAAGTTTTACAGTCCGAAAGGGGTAGGTAAACTGAAGGTTCTCCTTCCCTTAACCCAGGACAAGAGCAGAGGAAGCCATCCCACTCACAACGTTCATGGCCCCTCTGGCTGCAGTAATAAGGGGAAGCTCTTGGGAGATGAGATGAATTTGGCACAGAAGTGAGAGATCTGGCTAGAAATGACACACCGTTTCATTCACAATTCAGGGTCCCAGACTAGTATACTGTCCCAGCCAACCGCAGAGAAGAAAGCACGCCCTTCTCACATGCTGGGATGGAAGGGATCCAGGAATAGTTGACAAGCAGCCCAAATAGATCAATCACGCACAATGAACATACAACTGTAAGTTGAAATTAGAAACATGAAGTGAATAAGGGCCCTAGCCAAAACCTAGGAGCAAGAAGGGGGGGGGGGGGGGGGGGAGATGCTTGCCCTGGAGAATGGACAATTCAAGAAGGCCAAGGGATTCCTTCTAATAATTAATGATCGCATCATGCTAATAAAAGAGAAGAGGGCTTTTACCTGTCATCCAAGTGTGAAGCAAGTATGGGGATGAAAAGCAAGCCCACTATTGTGGGATGCATCTCCACCAGGCACAGTTTTCTAACAGCGCTAACTGAAAGCACCAGGCTCTTCAACGGATGGCCACTCGTCATAGTCAGCAGAGAGAGAAGGACTAAAACTGAAAGCATGCGATGGGGCCTGGGTAAATGTCCCCAAGGGAATTGCCCAACACAAGGGCCTGCTATTAAGCCCAGACACCAACACTGACTCCAACATCCTTCTGCTGGCCCACTGCAGCCCCAGTGACAGTGGCAGTGAAATACCCAGGGACCACTGGGGTCAAGTGCTTGGGGACCTTGTGCTGCTCCCATGTGAGCTTCGGAGTGTCATTTCTATTTTGCAGCAGAGCTGCGGCCATACTCTCCAAGCTACCATTTCAATTTTAAAGACAGAGCGCACTACACCATAGCAGCGGGCCTGGGTATTTCACTGCCACGGTAGGGATGTTGAATGTATAGCTCATGCTCCTGAAGTATGCAGGCTGGGAAAGATACAGCCCTGATCGGCCCAGCCCTGTACGAAGGTATAGGCTGAACGCTTTACCTGTATCAACTCATCGGCCCGCCTGACCCTTTCAAGACAGTGGTCATTCCCCCTTTACAGCTGGGGAAATCAAGTAGACACCAGTGGAGAAACTGTTCCTGGCTTTTAGAGGGGAGTTTAAGGGGGACTTAAACTCAAGTTGATTCCCCATTCTCCTACTCCACGCTACTTTTGATATTACCCTCTCATAAGGGATCCAAACACTCATAGATGTTCAAGCCTTTACAAGCTTTTACTGTAGTGTACCACAGTACGCTAGAGTAAGAAGATTGCTTTTCTACCCGAAAATGAAAAGGGGTGGGGGATTACTTCAACAGTCAGCTTGTATGTTTAAAAAAAAAAATTAAATGATACTAGTTAGCTATGTATGCCTAGAAAATAAACAATATGCGGTGAATGAGTCAGGGGTCATAGGGACGAGTCCCCCGCCCCAACCTGGAAGCTTCCACCACCTGGTTAAAGAGCTGGGCTAGGCATCAGATTACCAAAAGCGCTAACCACACAGAAGCCCTGCCCCAGCTCTGGAACAGTCACTCTTGAGTACACAACCCCACTCAGGTACTCTGAGGAGAAAGAAACAAGAGGTTCCTCTCAGCGCTGTGAAGGAAACGAAGCCGCACAGACACTCGGAGGAGACAGACGGAGGGGGGGTGGGGAGAACAAGGAAGCAGGAACATGGTATCCCACGCTGCTTAGGCGAAGAGGTCACAGTCATAGAAAGGCACGTTGCAGAAGCAGTGCCAGGCTTGCCACTGTGCCTAGAAGGGGAGGCTGGGTCAGTAGACTAAGTTCTGGGCTTCATAAGTCTGGGGTTAGGGGTCCTCTAAAGAAATTTAAAATTACCATTGACTAGTCAAAGACCTGACCTTACTGTCAATTTACGGTGGACATTGTTGAATATATATATGCAAGGGTGAAGAATGTTTCAAGAATCATTCTTGCCAATTATCACTTACTCTCTCATTTTTATGCTATGACACGTTAAGGTGTAAGCCAAACGTCACGTAATACCACCCACAGACACTTCAAGACAGCTAATGGATAATGCCCCTGCAATACCATATCCAGTGTTCTCGCTCTAAACAACAACAAAAATCAATGATCTTGTCTTTTCTTTTTCTGTTTTTGTTTTTGTTTTTTGAGACCGGGTTTCTCTGTGTAGCCCTGGCTGTCCTGGAACTCACTCTGTAGACCAGGCTGGCCTCGAACTCAGAAATCCGCCTGCCTCTGCCTTCCAAGTGCTGGGATTAAAGGCGTGCGCCACCACTGCCCCACCAATGGTCTTTTCTTATAGACCTGGTTTTACTTTTTCCCAATATGTATGTGTGAAGATAGGACACGATAACTGAGTGTGTGTAAGTTTGGGGGAGGGGCACTCCTGATGGCCTACTGGGTCCCCAGTCTGCTCTGCAGTTCACCTATAGCTATGACAGGCAATTCCTGCAGTGGGACAATTTCCTTCTTCCAGTACCACCCACTGCTCCAACCACAACTGAAAGTTCAGGAGCCCATGCAGACAGGGAATTCTGGAAGTAGTCCTTTACCCGTGTGGGAGACGAAGCAGAATCAGGACAAAGGTTCCCATTGCTTCCCAGAGAGTTGGCTCTCCTCAGCTTACACGGTCCTCTGCCGCCTTGGCTCCCTTCTCTGACTGAAGGGCTCAGCTGTTCTCAGTGATGAACTTACCCAGCTTGGAGGCCCAGCTGACCACGGCTAGAATCTTACAGGTCAGCCATATAATGGCCTGCTTGTTCTATCCAGTCATATGCATAATGGGTCCCTGCTGTAGACCTCATAAAATGATGTAAACACAACTGCCCCCAAGGTCAGCAAGCGTGCTTAACAGTCTACATCTTGTCTGTTCAGTCACTGCCTTGTTGGTTACCTAATTCTGCTGGCCAGTCCACAGACATTTCTGCCTTTTCTGAATCTCTTTTTGAGCCATGTTGAGCCCATGCCCTCCTTAGGTATGGGTCTTGTGTCTGCCTCTGGTACAGGCCATTCTTAAGTATGGACTGAACAGGGGAGGGTAAGTCCTGAAGTGTGTGTGTGTGTGTGTGTGTGTGTGTGTGTGTGCGCGCATGCACATGTGTGATTAAGGAGGCAGCTGCTTCTGCTTTAGATTGGACCATCCCTGTCCCTCTGAAATGTATGGAACTAATTCCAAATGCACGTCCCACTCTCCATCCACTAGTTATTAATTATGCCGTTACCTGTTGGTTCCTTTGTGTCCGGCAACCTGTACATCACCTAACAGTGGAAGTTGAACAGATATAAGCTAAATAAACCAATAGACCATATATCCTGGAATACGCTGTCATCACGGATGGTGAGATTGGTGGGTTAGATGCTTAGCATGACCGTGGCAATGCGATAGTGTCATGCTGTCGGTTTTGACCCTTCCTAAGAAATTGTGTCTAGTCCATATGCCCACGCAAAGGCATCAGACAGACAAGAGAAGCCTGATAATGCCATGAAACTGTCTAAAGCTGGGGGGGGGGGGTACCACGTCTTGTTCTGTGATAAAACTCTCACTCCGGGACAGTTCAAAGCATCATTTGCAACCCTCAGTCAGGAGGAAAAGGGATAGATGGTTACCACTGCGTGAGCTAAGGTCAAGTTCCCAGTAACTGGCAACAGATGGCGCCCGTGCTCCATCATTCCTAACTATATAAAGCAAGGCTCCAAAGTCATCAAAGCTGTAGGCAATCAGATGCTTCGTAGAGGGAGAGGCCTCTGTGAGACACATCAAAATAATCACCCTCGACCCGACCCGACCCGACCCTTCTACCATCTACCTTAGATCACCTAGATATCTCCTGATTCCTAACTCTGCCTCTGTGACCTGAGAAAAGAAAAGCCTAGTGTGGATCTACAGCTCATCGACGGAATGCTCCATACTTAAGTTTAGCCTGGTACAAGCAAACACATATCTTTAAGCCACATTGGGAGAGAGAGTGGTCAGACTAAACTCCAAGGAAAGCAGTCACGGGAAGAGGTGCTTCCCAGTGGATTAAGAATCTTGGTCACTGTTCCAGCTAGACGCCAACAACCAAACTGGTGGCTCCTGAGAGAGGAGCCCATACCTGCAGCCCCTCTGACACTCTCATCATCTGAATCAGCGGCAATCTGCAGATCCTGGACTCTGGAGAATAAAGCTTAAGCTATGAGTGGGTTCACCACACAAAGAATGGATGAGTCGGATTACTGTAGCCAAATCTGACTCCCAGTGTTATTAATACAACAGCAACGATACAGATTAGAAAGTCAGAGCCCAAAGCCAGAAGTCCTGGGAACAGAATTCCAGAGTCTCTGATTTTCAGCCCAGAGCTCTTTTCCTGTACACAGAGCTCGTGTGTGTGTGTGTGTGTGTGTGTGTGTGTGTGTGTATGTGTGTGAAACTTTTGATCTCTACGTCTCACCTCAAAAGGCTGAACCAACCTTCAGGAGATCTGTGTTTCAAACTGTCGACACTGAGATTTTTTCCTTTTTCCTCTAATTTTAAATCCACGTTTAACTGCATCGACTGGGTTTACCACCAGGAAATTCTAAAGTCTAAAGAGCATAGTAGCTACTTTTTGAATTACCTAAGGCACAATTTTGGTGAGACTCTTGGACACACAAGTGTGGTTAAATTCCAGGAAAAACAGAACATATTTTATTCATTCCAACTGGGAACACATTCTTTTTTGGGGGGGGGGGTGGAGAGTTCAAGACAGGGTTTCTCTGTGTAGCCCT